>PVKS010007882.1:0-29181 GCA_004027875.1 Aplodontia rufa | reverse complement strand
TTTTGAGAAGTGTCTAATTAATTTGCACATTTATTATTTTTTTTGATGCTGAGTTTTTCAAGTTCTTTATGTGTTTAGATATTAATCCTCTGTCAGAAGAGTAGCTGGCAAAATTTTTCTCCCTTTCTGTATGTTCTCTCTTCATATTCTTAGTTTTTCTTTTCCTTGCAGAAGTTTTTTGTTTGCGGGGGGGGGGGGGGTTGGTACCAGGCATTTAAAGTAAGGGTGCTCAATTCCTGAGCCACATGCCCAGGCCCTTTTCAAATTTTAAAATTTAAGACAGGTTACACTAAGTTCTTTAGGTCCTCACTAAATTGCTCAGTCTTCCTTTGAATTTGCAACTCGGGTTCCTAGGCCACTGGGATCACAGGTGTGTGCCACAAGGCCTGGCTGTGTAGAAGTTTCTAATGTCATCCCATTTACTCACTCTTGGCATTGTTTCTTGAGCTTTAGGGGTCTTTCTGAGAAAGCTGCTGCATGGGCCTATATGCTGAAGTGTTGACCTGTTTTCTTCTAGGTGTTGCATATTTCATGGTCTAATTCCTAGGTCTTTGATCCATTTTTAATTGATTTTTGTGAAAGGTGAGAGATAAGGGTTTATTTTTTCTTCTATATCTGGATAACTAGTTTTCCCAACACCATTTGTTAAAAGGCTTGTCTTTTTTCTAATATATACCTTTGACACCTTTTTCAAGAGTCAATTGACTGTAGATGTGTGAGTTTGTCTCTGTGTCTTTTATTCTGTACTATTGGTGTATGTGTCCATTTTTATGCCAGTACCATACTCTAATATACTTTTGAACTATAGCTCTGTAGTATAACCTGAAGTCAGATATTGTGATGTCTCCAGCATTGCTTTTTTGTCAGCCATTATTTCAGGGGCAGTGAGACTTCAACTTGGCCCAGGTGGTTCTTGACTTACATCCCTGAGAAGAATCTCAGAACACATCAAAAGTAAGGCACAAGCAAAGATTTATTGAAGGACGGAAAGGTATACACACTTTGAAAGTAGGGCATGACACCTGTCACCTCTCAGAGAAGTGAAGATAAGTGACACACCCAGCCTTCAGCTCTGTGACTATATATATGGTTTTCCTGGGACAAAAAGAACAGGCATCCGGACAAGCTTTTGTGAAAATCAAATCCCCCCATGTCAATCATTTGATATTTGGGGTTGAGAATATTTCTTCTTGGTTAAGCAGTCTAGCCATAAATCAGTCAAAGGCACATTTTGTAAGTTTTTGAAACTGGTGACACTTAAATTGATTGTTTTTATTTTTCATTCTAATTGATCTGGTGCAAGCATAATCTGGCTAAACGTATAAGAATGGCTGATCATGCTTATAGATCTGGGTCTTAATATACTAAGGGCCTCTTCTTCTCTCTTCCTGAGAGCCCACCTATCTCAAATTCTTCTCTGAGATTATAATAGCACGAATGTCATTAGGGTTCTATAAGTCTCTGAGAAAGTTTCCCCCTCCTCCCATTGTTTTGGTTCCATTGTTGAGACTGAGTAATTTTTGTTGTTCTGTTTTCAAGTTCACTGTCTTTCTCATTCTACTATTTATCTGGGTTTCTCAGACTGATCTAGCTGGAGTGGGGAAAATCTTTTTGTTACTTCCAAGTGGAGACAGAAGTCCATGTTCCCGACTTGATCTCTGTGGATACCAGTGGTGAAGGTTCTCTGATTACTGTTTGGGGCAGAGGGAATGCTAGGTCCCCACTAGGTGTCTGTTGATATCTCCCTGGGTGGGAGGGGTGAGGTTGACTTGTGACTACTCTCCCCACATGATCTGTACTGACACTGCAGGTGAGCTGGTCCCATTACCACTGGGCAGTATTGTAAGTCCTGGCTCTTGACTAGACCTTGTAGGACAACACCTGGAAGTGCAGGAAGGAGGCCTTGCTACACAGGTGAGGGTACAAGTCCAGGTTCTCTTCTCAGCCTTCTCTGTGACCACCTAGTTGGAGAGGTTGGAGATCTTCATTTTGGTCTGAAGAGGATAGAAATCTAGGCTTCCCACTTTGCCTTTGCTGGCTTAGATGAAGCAGGTGTCCATAGGTTCTATTTATTTGTTTATTTTACTTTTCTGTGAAGTTTGGCTAGAGTTAGTACACATTGTCTAAAAGACTTCCATCTTTCTAGATTGCCCATCTCCTGATCCTTTAATTAGCAGGCTCTGGCATTTCGTGAGGGTTTTTGTTGTCTCTGCCTAGAGGTATTTTCTGGTTTATAGTGCCTTGCCTTTGAGATCGTTAATGTTTTATCATCCATTTCTAGTCTATCCAGTTAATTCATTCATTCTATCCGGTGTATTTTACTTCAAAAAGTGACATTATCCACTAAATACTTTGGCACTAAGACAGAAATGCATCCACAGTGGATCCCGGTTTGGCATGCCATGCCATACATTTATCTCAAATATATCAGAATAATATCATACTAAGTAGAATATCTAAAAACTATTTTTAGGTCATATCTCTTCTAGTTTTGGATTTAATGCTAGTTAATAGTGAATTTCAGGTAATTTCTTGTAAATATTTAAAGGTATGTTGCCATATGACCTATTGACCTCAAAAATTAAAAAAGCTGTATTTGGTAATCATACCAGTTTATTTGTAATAACAAATATGAAATAATTAATATGCTCTTCTAACATGTACAAATTAAACCATGGTAACTACATGATTTTTCCATCTCTGAGTACTTAGAATAATGGCACACATTATTCTACTAAATGAAAACACATTGATAGTGTGAATGGGAAGATGCATTCTACAACTTTTAACTGACTATAGTAATTCTGCTTTTGTTTTTTTCTAACTCAGTTTATATTCAGGGTTATTGTGTTAAAATTTGTTACAAGTAACTCTTCTCCAGCCTCCATGAGAAGGAATGAAGTGATTGATTAATGGAGTCTTCCTTAGATATATGTGTAGGAGACTGGTAGCATTCTGTCCATGCTGTAGTCATTGAAAAATTTATGTCATTTGATTTGCCAGAGAATTTATTCACAATGGCGATTTTTATTTCTCTTTAGTTTTGCTGACAGAAGCCACCTTCCATAATGAAAAAATGATAATGCAAGATACTTGATTTTTAAATTACACTTGCACCTTGGGAATGAGCTTTTAATTCATTTCCGGACAAAATAAACTGAAGTTCAATATCTTTGACAATGTGATAAAAAATAAGGATATATGAAAAGGTAATTGCTCTGTTGTATATGTGACAATCAGATTCTTGGAGTTTCAGTGGCTCATGCCATGTTATGTTGAAGGGAAGATCAAAAGTATTACAGAGAAGGTACTTCCGAGCCCTAACATTCTGGAGAACTTAAATGTTATCATTTTCTTCTAGACTTCTGGATATGTGAGAAAAATAAACTACAGTTATTTAAGTTACTGTGAATATGAGTCACCTACATATCTTAATGAAATGAAGATTTGGATTCAATAGTCCTGGGGTATTTGTAAGACTTTTTCAGGTGATTCTGATACTGTTATTTTATGGGCTATATTTTATGCAATAAGGGATTAGGCTATTAATCAGGATCATTCATAGCTGCAACATCTTGTGAAAAAGCTTACTGTAGCAAAACTAAATAGCTTTTAATGAATTTTGTGATAGAATAAGAATATAAATATATAGGCCATGCACAATAATGTAATGGTAAATGTTTAACAATTAGCTCTGTGGGGAGAAAAAAACCTGAATTATTAAAAACAACTTTTTTTTAAAAAAATTAGATGAATATGGAGTTACAATTAAGGGGGAAACATTATCAAACATTCAAGAACAAATGTATCCAAGGCTACTGCCATGTCATGGATGCCCATCTTGGGTTCCCCATGTTGCTGTTTCCCCCAGAAGAACCCCTGAGTTAAATGGCTATCCTGTGGAGATCAGAGATCACCTTCTGAGATGATTCCCCCATATTCCCAACCCCCAGTCTCCTAGATATTCTTCGTAAGCCCTCCCCCTGCCCTGTCCCCCACCCTATACCACCTGGTATCCTAGGCAATCATCCTCCTGTTGCATTAAGAATCATACAATTTGAGGCTATTATCAGCTTAGCCATCTAACATACTGCTTCTCGATGTATTCTAGCTTCCACAGATGAGAGAAACCATTCAGCCCTTGAGTCTCTGAGATTGGGATGCTTCACTTAGCATACTTTTTTCCATCTCCATCCATTTGGCTGCAAAAGCCATAATATCATTTTCTCTAATGGCTGAGTAGTATTCCATTGTATATATGTACCAAAGTTTTTGAATCCACTCATCAGGTGAGGGGCATCTGGGTTGGTTCCATAACTTAGCTATAGTAAACTGAGCTGCTGTAAACATTGATGAAGCCACATCACTATAATGGGCTGATTCTAACTCTTTTGGGAAAATACCCAGGAATGGAGAGTTGGGTCATAAGGTGGTTCCATCCCTAATTTTTTGAGGATTCTCCACACTGCTTTCCAGAGTGGCTGAACCAGTTTGCAGTCCCACCAGCAGTTCCTCTTATCCCACAGCCCTTCCAGCATCTATTGTTGATCAAATTTTTCAGTTTTGCCACTCTAACAGGATTGAGGTGGAATCCCATTAAACTTTTGATTTGCATTTCCCTTATAGCTAATGAAGTAGAGCATTTTCCCATATATTTATGGGCTTTCTGGACTTCCTCTGGTGAGAAGCTTATTATTTTTTTTAGATCCATAGCCCATTTATTGATTGGATTATTTGTGATTTTGGTGTTTATTTTCTTTAGTTCCTTGTATATTCTGGATATTAGCCCTCTGTCCGAGGTGTAGCAGGCAAGTTTTCTCCCATTCTGTAGGTTCTCTCTTGATGCCCTTGACTAGATCTTTAGCTGTGCAAAAACTTTTTAGTTTAATTGCATCCTATTCATTTGTTCTTGACTTTACTGCTTGAGGCATGGGAGTTTTGTTATGGAAGGTGTTGCTGACTGCTATGTCTTGTAGAGTTGTCCCTACTGTTTTTTCTAGTAGATTTAAAGCTGTTGGTTTAATATCCAGATCTTTGACCCATTTTTATTTAATATTTGTGCAGGGTGAAAGATAAGGATCCAGCTTCAGTTGTCTACACATGACTGTCCAATTTGTCCAACACCATTTGTTGAACAGGCTATCTTTCTTCCACATTATACTTTTGTCCCCTTTATCAAATATCAAATAGTTAAGGATATGGGGGTTTGTCTCAGGATCTTCTATTCTGTTCCACTGATCTTCAGTTCTGTTTTGATACCAATACCATGCTGTTTTTGCTACTACAGCTCTGTAATATAATTTCAGGTCAGGGATTGAGATACCTCCTACTTCTTCCTTCCTGCAGAGTAATGTTTTGGCTAATCTGGGTCTCCTGTTATTCCATATGAACTTGAGAATTGCTTTTTCTATATCTGTGAAGAATGCCATTGGTATCTTGATGGGGATTGCATTAAATCTGTATAGGGCTTTGGGTAGAATGGCCATTGTTATTATATTGATTCTGCGTAACCATTAGCATGGAATGTTTTTCCATCTACTCAGGTCTTCTGTAATTTCGTTTTTTAGTATTAGATAGTTTTATTTGAAAAGATCCTTAATATCCTTTGTAAAGTTAATGCCCAAGTATTTTATTTTTTTGGAGGAGATGGTGAATGGGAGAGATTTGCTGATTTCTTCTTCTGTGGATTTGTTGCTGGAGTAAAGGAAAGCTAGTGACTTATTAGAGTTGATCTTGTAGCCAATCACTTTGCTGAAATTGCCTACAAGCTCTAGGAGCTTTCTGGCTGTTGTTATTGGGTCTTCTAGGTATAGAATCATGTCATCAGCGAATAGAGATAACTTAACTTCTTCTTTTCCTATACGAATTCCTTTGATTTTCTTATCTTGCCTGAAAGCTCTGGCAAGGGTTTCCAGGACTATATTGAACAAGAGTGGGGAAAGCCGACAGCCTTGTCTTGTTCCTGAATTCAGAGGAAATGCTTTCAGTCTTTCTCCATTGAGGATAATGTTGGCTATGGGTCTGTCATAAATGGATCTGACATAGTTAAAGTATCTTCCCTTGATCCCTATCTTTTCCAGAGTAAAAACAACTTTTTAAGAAAAGAAAAACATTGCCAATTTCCATGATGTAAATATCTTCATCATGTCTGGTTTCACATTTCAACGGTAACTTCAGAGAAAATGTAATTGGGGAGTTAAGTGTGCTGTTGAGTCTTGTGATCTGGTACTAGTCAGGTCTTCTATGCCCTTGATTACATAAACCGATTTCCATTAAATTAGCTAATGAAACCTCAAAGAGAGTTCTGGTCTCAAAAACAGTATTCCTTACTCTGATTTTAACATAGGATATACTTATGAAGACAATGAACTTGAGTATAACAAGGAAAACAAACCCAATCATTTACTTTTCAGGTAGCTTAACACTTTGATAAATACCATTCTAAGATAGAATTCTCAATTGTAGCAATAGAATTTGATTCTGGTTTACGTAAGAAGGAATAAAAATTAGAATTGGGGGAAACCAGGAGAGTTAAATTTTTAAAGCAAGCAGGGAAAATAGCCCAACCTCATAACTGGTTCTATAGGGGGAACCTTGCTGCTGTCCCCAGATAGAACACTGCTTCTTTCCTCCACTTTGCCAGTAGCGCTTGAGCCAAAGCCTATGTCAGCAGCACAGGCCAATTTACATGTCTGTGCCTTAACTGCAAAGAAATCTGGGTAGAGAGAGTATTGGCTTTTAGATTTTGAAGAACACTCTGGGCTCCTATCAGGACTTAAAAGGCAGAAAATTTCCCAGATGTTGAAAGACTGTTGAGTAGTCAAAGAATAATACATTTTCACTGATAAATTGAAATTATAATTATATAAAATATGCTTACATATTTTTATTTTAAATTGGTTAGCATTTTATCATGAAACTTTTCAGTAAGTGTTCTTTGGGACATTTGCATAATTTCCCAACATACGCAACTGCCTAATTACACAAGTTTCATTTTTCATGAAAATTTAAATCTCTGTAAACTAGTTTACAAATGTTAATTGCAATGATAAATATTTGATTTCATAACATTTGTCAAATCTGAGAATCTACTTTCTTAATTTCCTGAGTCTTAGTGTAATCTTTTGTAATGTAAAAAATTTCAACCATTTAAAATTTTTGGCATATGACTTGCAGGAGTGTCTGCTTCCAAGGAGGAAATACCTTTGTGGCATCTAGCGTATAAATGATGCTGTAATGTCACTTTATAGGTATGCATTAGAGCTGGCACAAACTTCTGCAAAACTCTAGATTTTTTCATCAATTATTGAGAAGTCTCTCTTGAATAACTCTTAATTAATTTGAGTTTTTGATTCTGAATAGTTGGAAAGCAATCTTTTATTTTTCTTTGCAGTATTTCTCAGAACTACGAGCCTAGGAATTCTTTAATTTTAATTTGATATCCATGTGTTGTACAAGCAATAACCACATATATGCAGAAATCTTCATTCCTTCATAAAGTATGGCTTCTGACTGCTAACAAACTTCTCTCACTTGCTTTTTCACAATTTCATCCTGAAAAAAGCTAATAGCTTAATCTCTTAAAATCTCTCTCATTTCCGTGCCTTCAACTGCTCACTGAACCAATGTTGAATGAGCAGTGAGGAAAAGTGTGATTTTTGTTGAAATTCAGTAAGTATATTAAATGTATATTAAGAAATTGAATTTATTCAAATAAATGGTTAGTTTGCTATTTTATAGTGTACTCAGTCTAATTTTGCTAAAGATGACACTTTTAGTTTAGAGGTTTTATTATTTTAATAAAGAAACTTTTAAAAGAGGTTTTCCAATAAAGCTTTTTTATTTATTAAATAAATCTTTCCCTTATTTCTAAATTTGTATGTACCTTATATAATATGCTTTATATAATATGCAACATTGTTATTGATAAATGGTAAATTGCTTTGAAAAACATAAAAGACAAAATATTTTCTTTATGAGGGTCAGAGTTCTGAACTATTAGAATTTTTCTGAGTTTATGCCATTTTGTTGAAAACTATTTCTATTAACTTGGAGTCTAACTAAAGTGCTAAGGCATTACTTCTTTTTTTTTTTAAAGAGAGAGGGACAGTGAGACGAGAAAGAGAGAAACAACTTTATTTAGTTTTTCACATGGTCTTCATTGCTCCAACACTTAGTTGTGTACGTGGTGCTGGGGTTTGAACCCAGGTCCTCGAGCTTGCCAGGCAAGCGCCAAAACCACTGAACAACCACTCCAGCCCCATAAGGCATTGCTTCTTAATTAAAGCTAATTGTAAATGTTACTACCAGTGCTAAGTTTAACATAAGAAAAAATATATAAAATATAGGCCAAATTAAGGAAGTAAAATTATTCTATTTTCAGAGAGGAGAAAATTTCAGACAATAGTAACATTTTGGAAATTTATTAAGCTCCTAAATTTTTGTATTTAGATGCTTTAAAATATAATAATTTTATAGTAATTATTATTTATTGTTATTATTATTATTTGAGAGAGAGGGACAGTGAATCAATTTTTATCTAGTTTTTTTTATTTGGCCCTCATTGCTCCGATGCCTTGTTGTGTACGTACGTGGTGCTAATGTTTGAACCCGTGTCCCCTTACATGCCAGGCAAGTGCCACAACTGCTGAGCCACTGCTCCAGCCCCTCATTATTTATTATTATCATTCAACTTCTAGAACAAAAAAATGAGGGAACTGATATAATTGGTAGATGTGTCATGAAAACTGAATTATGTGTTCTATAGATCCAGCTCTCCATAAGCAAAAGAGATTACTTTAAATATTTTCTGTTTTTACGTGAAAATGGTACTGACCCATCATCTGTGGGGCATATGTTCTGAGACTTGCTGACAGTGGGAATGAATTAAAATGTTCAGCCACATCTTTTTCGAAGATCCCATTCACATTCAATAAGTTGGCTAGGTTTATGGGCTGCTGGCTACTTATATAGATCAGAGGAAAACTAACTGCATTATTTGGATTTGAACCTTTCCCCTCAACTGGTGTTATAACCAAACAGAATCTTTATAAATGTATGACTTCTTCTGAACAGTAGAGCCTGTAGGGAAACCACAGCTATGGCCAGGTACACCATGGCTGCAGCCAGGCCTAGCCCTCTGGCATGACTTCTAAGATTTAGAAAGACACAGCATAGGAGATCTAAGCACTAAAATATTTCAGGTTGGAGGAATTGTTCCAGGAATTAATAATTCCTATCAGCCTATCAACAGCACAAATACTTGTGGAGAAGTCTGACAAGATTTTAAAAACTTTTCTTAAAAGGAAGGTGATTAAATATAATTGATAAGAAAATACAGATAGCATATACATACATAAACACACATAACTGAAATAGGCATTTATTAAATATGCAACTGAAAGTAACAGCTGAAAATGGAAATTACTTAACTTGCTACAACTCTGAGAATTTCTTCCCAGTAATGGATTTTATTAGTTATTTTTAATGTATAAAATAAAAATGAACAATGCACATTTTACAAACCATTTCAGATAGAAAACTTTGTTTAAAGTAAGCTCTAAGTTACAATAAAAATTTTTTTAACTGATCAATAAACCTGTGGCTCTGTGATAAGTCTGTTTTATGGAAGTTGTGCAAGATATTATTCCCAGCTCTTGGTGTTTACTGTTTTTATATTTTATATGTAAGAATGATCAAATGGTATTTATCTCTCTGTGTTTGCCTTATTTCACTTAATGCAATGTTAATGATAAGCCATGTTATCACAAGTGATAGGATGTCCTTCATTTTAAGGATGAATAATATTGGTGTATGTATGCACCACATTTTCTTTATTTATTCATCTGTTGATGGGCACTTAGTTAATTCCATATGAATTTTCATAGCAATGAACATAGGAATACAGATATGTCAACATACTGATTTTATTTAATTTGGATATACACCCAGTTGTGAAGTTGCTGGGTCATATGGGCACTGTATTTCTAATTATTTATTTTTTTTAAAGAAAGAGGGGAAAATGAAAGAGAATCATTTTTTTTTTAAATTTGGCCTTTGTTTCTCCAACACTTAGATGTGTATGTGGTACTGGGGTTTGAACTCTGGTCCTTGTGCATGCCAGGAAAGCTTTTGAACTGCTGAGCCATTGCTCCAGCCCCTTATGATTTTTTGAAATACCCTCATGCTGTTTTTTCTATAATGGATATAGAAGTTTATGTTGCCACCAATACTATGCTGTGGTTCTCTTTTTTCAACACACTCACTAGTGCTTCTTATCTTTTGTAATCCTCTGAGGCAGAAATAAGATAATCCAGAGCTTAAAATCATCTACAATTTTTATACACACTATCTAGTACTCAATAAAAATAACTAAATAGATGACAACACAAGGAATAACATAGGTCAAAGAAAAATAATAAAAATTGAAGATGACTCACAGAATTCAGATAAGACTGTTATTAGACTCAGATTTTAAAATATGATTAATATGTTTAAAAAATTCAGACAAGTTTGATAAATTGGCAGAGAAGTGGAAATAATTAAATACACTTTTGTAAATTCTAGAACTGAAAAATAGAATAATGATTTTTAAAACTCATAGATGAAATGTCTGCAAATTAGACACTGTTGAAAAGAGAATATATGACCTGGAAGATTAGTTAGAAAGAAATAGCCAGAGTCAAAGTTAGAGAGACTTGTATAATGAACCACAAGGAGATATATTTTAAAGATCTAACACAAGTATAATTTAAGTATTAGTCAAAGTGAAGAGAATAAGGCATAATCAACTTTATTTAATATTATTTATTTGGCATTCATTTGTTATACAGGATAAAATTCAAGTGTCATCATGGCATGTCTGTCTCTGTCCTATGGTTTCTCTGATCTCTAGCCTATAATCTGTCCATCTTTTGTCATTACATATGCTATTTTCTTTCTTATTGGGAGACATTTCACTTGTCCTTTATAGTTGCTACCCTTACTCAATCACGCTTTAACTCAAAACCTTCCTTAATTATAAGAATTTGTTTAGATATATTTTTGAGATTATCAGGGTACTCCCACATAATTTGTGATTGTGTCCTCTGCTAAACGTGACACCTATGTCAGAGTCAATAAAGACCTTGTGGACTGAATAGAGAATTTTCCAAATTTTGCCCAAGATATCAATTATACACATTATAAAAGGTAGTTGAAAAACCATAAAATCAGGTTGACAAACATGTTAATTTAAAAGCAGTAACATCACAATGTATGATTTGTTCACTGAAATCATGGAAGTAAGAAGAAAGTGGGTTTAAAAATCTTTGAAGTACTGAAATAATGCCAGTTAACTTTCTTAGGAAGTTATCTGGTAAGGAAGTAACCTTGCCAGATTCATGGTTCATAGGAAGGAAAGTAATGATCCTGTACAGATAATTCTAGTTCAGGGCATGGGACCAGATACTACTGATGTCTCAGCCAAGACCCAGACACCAGAGGTAGAAAAATTTAATGACAATGTAGGATTTTACATATAGTAATACCAAATGCACACTGAGATAATTTCTATACAGCCCACAATGGAGATTTTCACTAGTACAACTGCACTAAAGGATCTCATAATTGCTTTCTGCCAGGCAAATGTGAAATAGTTGTCATAAGAACACATAAAAAAACTTGTTCGTAGCTATTTATAGCTACATACAAACTTCTGTTAATGTTTTGTTGTTTATCTGAAAATGCTATTGCCCAATGAGTGTCAGCATTTTGGAAAAAAATAACTTGACGTAAGATTGGAGCATTTTATAAGATGATTTTTCACTAATGTTTTTGATAATGCAGAAGACTAAAGTATGGAAAACATTAATACTAATGACTCTGGGTTCAAAAATAAGTCATTAAGTCAGGAAATATTATTGGATAGTGTCAGAAGATAAGAAAGGATCCATAGAAATAAAAATTCATTTGTTGGGGTATGTCAAAGAGACAAAGAAGCCAACTGAAAGGGTATATATTGGTCAAAGCTGTAGCAATTTGAGTTTTAAAAGTACATAAAGTAGAATTAGTTTATAATATGAAGTATAAAATAAATATTTTGAGTTCATACTGATATAAATAGTTGAATAAATACATTAAATGTGAAAGAGGACAAGTCTCCCCTATAGAAAAATTTCCAAGGGTTTGTGTCGAATCTCGACCCTGAAGCAAGTGGAGCATAAGTGCACTCTTCAAGGGTAGGATGTGCATAGTGACTTTCTTCCAAAGAATACAGTATTCAAACTTTACAATGGAGATACCTAAAAAACCCAACATTAGTCAAGTGATCAAATCCAACATCAAATTCATAAGTTGTCTTCATGGTGTAGACTCTTGATATGATGGTCTGAAAACGGCATATATCTCTGTGGTATTTTTCTACAGAACCCGTAGTGGAGTCTAACCATGAGAAAAACATTGGAACAATCATGGTAGAGGCTCATTCTATGTAATATCTTTCCCAAATTGTCAGTGTCATCAAGAACAAGGGGTATTTGTGAAATTGTCATAGTCAAGAGGAGCCAAAGGAAGGACTACTAAGTGGAATGTGTTATACCAGATGAAATTTGGAACAGAAAAAGGATGTTAGGTAAAAACGAAGGAAATCTTAATAAGCTGTGGACTTCAGTTAATAGTTAATCAATATGGGTTCATTTGGCATATATATATGTATGTATATTTGGTGTATATATATATGTGTGTGTGTATATATATATGCGCATATATATATCTTTGTGAATTTTTCGGAATTAAATGATTGCATAAGAATTATTTGACATCTTGTATGGAGGAAAGCGTGTGCTACATTGTTGATTGTCTCCCTGTAATTCTTTATATTATCCCTCCCTTTCCCATTCCCCAGTCTCTTCCCTCCCTTTTCCTCATCTAAATGCCCCCATAGATAATGTGTGACTATGCCTTTGGTGGATCTAATATGTGAGTTTGACTACATTTAACCCAAGCTTGTTTTTCTCTACACTGCTTTTCAGAGTGGCTGTACTAGTTTGCAATTCTACCAACAGTGTGCTAGTGTTCCTATCTCCCCATAACCAATCCAGCATTAGTTACTCTTTCCATTCTTCATTCTTCCAGTCTGACTGGAGCGAGGTGAAATCTTAATGTATCTTTGATTTGCGCTTCTGTGATTACTAGTGATTTAAAACACTTTTTCTTGTATTCGTTGGCTTGCTCAATTTCCTGTGTTGAGAAGTTTCTATTTAGCTCTCTGGCCCATTTATTGATTGGATCGTTTGTGTTTTTGATATCAAGTTTTTTAAGTTCTTTGTAAATTCTATATATTAGTCTCCTGTTGGAGGAATCATAGGTCATGATCGTTTACCATTTTGTAAGTTTTAGCTCAACAGTTTTGACCAATTCTTTGGCTGAGCCAAAGCTTCTTAGTTTAATGGCATCCCACCCATTAATTCTTGACTTTAATTCTTTCTCTGGGTGTTTTGTTGAGGAAGTCATTGTCAACTCCCACATGCTGGAGTGTTCTTCTGGAAGTGGTAAGATAGCCGGTTTAATTTCCAGTTCCTGGGACCAATTTGATTTGATTTTTGTGCAAGGTGAGAGAGAATGATCTAATTTCAACTTCTTGCAAGTGTCTGTCCAGTTTGTCCAGCACATTTGTTGAATAGAATGTTTCCCTTCCATATTATATTTTGACCCTCTTTGTCAAAGATTAGATATTTAAATATTTGTGAGTTTGTCTCAGAGTCTTCTATTCTATTCCATTGGTCTTCATTCTTATTTTGATACCTGTACCATGCTTTGTTTTGTTATTACAGCTCTATAATATAGGTTTAGATCTGGTATTACAAAATCACCTGTTTTGTATTTCTTGCTTAGTAATGTTTTGGCTTTTTTGGGTTTCTTGTTCCAAATGAGTTTGAGAATTGCTTTTTCTAGATCTATAAAGAATGACATTGGTATCTTGATGGGGATTGCATTGATTCTGCATATCACTTTAGGTAGAATGGCCATTTTAATTATATTAATTCTGCCTAACTAAGAACATGGAATGTTTTTACACCTTCTCAGGTCTTCTTCAGTTTCTTTCTTCAATCTTCAATAATTTTCATTGTAGAGGTTTTTTTACTTCTCTTGTTAGATGAATTCCCAAGTATTTTATTCTTTTTGAGGATATCATGAACGGGACCAATCTCCTGATTTCATCATCTGCCCTATTATTGTTAGCATATGGGAAAGCTATTAATTTATGGATGTTGATGTTGTTACCTGCCACTTTGCTAAATCTGTTTATAAGCTCAAGCAGTTTTTTAATGGAGTTTTTGAATATTCCAGATATAAGATCATATCATCAGAAAAAAAGGATAGTTTGACTTCTTTTCCTATTGTTATCCTTTTGATTTACTTCTTTTCCCTTCTATAGGGTCTCAAGGACTATATTGAATGCAAGTGGTGAGAGAGGGAAGGCTCATCTTGTTCCTGAGTTTAGTGGAAATTCTTTGTTTTTTTCCATTTAGTATTATACTAGCTGAGGATTTGTCATATATGGTCTTTACCAAGTTAAGATAAAATACTTTGATAACTACTTTATCTAGAGTTTTGAGCATAAATGGGTGCTGGATTTTATTGAAGGCCTTTTCTGCATCAATTGAGATGATTTGTATGGGTTTTGTCCTTAATTCTATTTTTTTTTTAAAGAGAAAGGGACAGTGGGGAGAGAGGGAAAGAGAGAATCAATTTTAATTTAGTCTTTCATGCAGCTTTCTTTACTCCGAGACTTCGTTGTGCACGTGGGTGCTGGGGTTTGAACTCGTGTACACGCGCATGCCGGGCAAGGGCCGTATCTGCCGAGCCACTGCTCCAGCCCCTGTCCTTAATTCCATTTAAGTGATGAATCATATTTATTGACTTGCATATGTTGAACCAAACTTGCATCCTTGGAATGAAGCCCACTTGAACGTGATGAATTATCTTGTTGATGTATTTTTGAATGCAGTTTGCTAGAACCTTGTTAAGGATTTTTGCATCAATGTTTATCATGGTTATTGGTATGTTTTCTTTTCTTGTGCATCTATTTTGGATTTTTGCATCATGGTTATGGTTGCCTCATAAAAAGTGTTTGGGAACGTTCCCTCCTTTTTGATTTCTTAGAGTAGCTTAATAAGGAGAGGTACTAGCTCCTCCTCATAGGTGTGGTAAAACTCAGCAGGGAATCCTTCAGATCCTGGGCTTTTCTTCTTTGGAAGGCTTTTAATTGCTATATGGATTTCAGTGCCTGTTATTGGACTACTTAGAATTTCATTATTGTCCTGCGTCAATTTGGGTATGTTGTATGTGTCTAGAAATTTGTATACTTCTCCAGATGATCAAAATTTAGAGGAGTATAGATTTTAAACATATTTTCTGATAATCTGTTTGATTTCCATGGGATCAGTGGTGATCATTCCCTTTGTGTTGGTGATTTTGTTGATTTATTTAAATTCTCTTCTTTTAGTGAGATTAACTAGGGCTCTGTCAATTTTATTTATTTTTTCAAAGGACCAGCTCTTTGTTTTGTTGATTTTTTTTTGTTTTTTCTTTCTCAATTTCATTATTTCAGCTCTGTGATTATTTCCTGTCTTCTGTTTGCTTTGGGATTAGAGTGTTCTTCCTTTTTTAGGGATTTGACATGGAGCATAAGCTTCTTTACTTGAGATCTCTCCTGGTTTTTAATATAGGCACCCAGTGTTATAAATTTTCCCCATAAGAACATTTTCATGCTGTCCCAAAAGTTTCTATATGTTGTGTGTTCATTCTCATTCTCTTCCAAGAATTTCTTGATTTCTGCTCTCATCTCTTTTGGGATCTATTCTTTTTTTAATAGGGTATTATTATGTTTTCTGTTATGATTTTTGCTGTTAGTTGCTAGGGTCATAGCATCATGGTCTGATAGGATACATGAAAAATTCTTTTTATTTCTGCTGAGATTTCCTTTCTGAACTAGAATATGATCTATTTTGGAGAAAGATTCATGTGCTGCTGAGAAGAAAATATACTCAGCTAGTTTATGGCGGAATATTCTATAGATGTCTGTTAAATTCATTTGATTTATGGAGTTGTTTATACTGGATATCTCCTTATTATTCTTTTTCCTTTGGCAGCCTGTCTATTGTTGATAAAGGAGTGTTGAAGTCTCCCAGTATTATTGTGTTGAGGTCCGCAAGTAGTTTTTTGTTGTGGAGTAATTTTTCCACATAGCTGGGTGCGTTGATGTTTGTAGAGTATATATTTAGTATAGATATATCTTCCTGCTGTATTGTTCCCTTTACTAGGATGTGGTGGACATTTTTATCTCTTTTGATTAATTTATGTTTGAAATCTACTTTGTTTCACATAAGTATTGCAATTTCAGCTTGCTTTCTTGTTGGGTCATACACCTGGCAGATATTTTTCCATTCTCTCACCCTCCATCTGTGGATGTCATTGGTTGTAAGGTGAGTCTCATGTAAGCAGCATATTGTTGGATTTTGTTTTTGATCCAGTCCACTAGTCTAAGTCTTTTGATTGGTGTGTTGAGACCATTCATATTAAGTGTTAGGATAGTTATGCAGTTGTGGTGCATAGTCATTGTGTTTTATTCATGAGTTCTGTCCTTTCTTGATTATCTTTTGATAGTGTGTATGTTTATTGAATTTCTTCTGTTTGCAGATTTTGAGGATTGTTTGCTTGTTCTTCTTTCTGGAGTTTATCTTTGAGGACTGATTTTAATGCTGGTTTTCTCTTTATGAACTCTGCAAATTTGGTCTTATTGTGAAATGTTATTATTTCCCCTTCATATTTGAAGCTGAGTTTTGCTGGGTATAGTATTCTGGGCTGCAGATTGTGGTCATTCACACATTGAAAGATCTCCTTCCAGGATATTTTTGCTTCTAGAGCCTGAGCTGAAAAATCAGAGGTGATCCTTTTTGGTTTGCCTTTGAATGTGATTTGGCATTTCTCTCTTGCAGCTTTTAATATTCTTTCCTTGATTTCCCTGTTATACATTTTGAACATGATGTGTCTTGGCGAACTTTTCTTTTGATTAGGCCTATTGGGTGTTCTATATGCTTCCTGAATGAGTATATCTGATTCCATTTTAATATGGGAAAATTTTTCTTTTTCTACATCATTGAGTATTTTCTTTATGTCATTTGTTTGCATTTTGATTTCTTCTTGTATCCCAATTACTGTTAGATTGTTTCTTCTGATTTCACCCAACATTTTGAAAGTTATGCTCATGCTGTGTTTTTTTTTTTTGTCATCTGTGTGCTCAAGCTTACTCAGCCTATCCTCATTGTTGAATGTTCTTTCTTTGAGTGATGTTCTGTTTTTCCATAGAAGTTAGTCTATTATTAAATTCTTCTATCATTCCTCTAGTGTGATTGGCTGAAGATTTAAGCTGAGTTACTTTCTTTTTCAGCATGTCTATTTCTTTAATAAGAGTTTTCATCACTTGAGTTTTCTTACTTAGTCCCTTCATTAAATCTTCTTTTATTTCATTGATCCTTCTAGAAGTCAGATTATTGTTAATTTTTTCTAGGTTTTCATCCTGCTCCCTATCCATGGGCTCCTTGTTAGGGGAATTGTGGGTTTGAGGTGAAACTTTTCTAGTTTGATTCTTCATTTTTGAACAGTCTCTTCTGGATCTCTAAATTGAAATTTCTTGCAGAATAATAACACAGATCTCCACGTGGTTCTTCTATGCAAGTCGGTGTTGGATCAGACACCATACCTTTGATGACCACCTTTTTTCATTAAGTTTCTTCTGCCCAGCCTCATTTTGCTGTACCTTTTGGATCTAGGCTCATGGGTGCTGATGTGGAACATGATGGGGGGGTGCAGGGCAACCCACTGGATTATTGAAGTGCAACAGCTGTCGGCATCATTAGTTCCTAGGGTTCCAGAGGTGCAGAGTGTACCTGAACAGGCCTACATGCTGCAATGGAACCCAAAATTAATTATAGGTACAGGCCCTATTTATCTGCAGCTGTGGTTATGTGATGTGGCTGGCTTCTCTGGGGAGGGGTCTTCTCTAGAAGTTATATGGGTGCCTGTCAGGTCCAGAATCAAAGGCGTGGGCCAGCGTGTCAGCAGGGTGTGGGTTGCTGTGAGTGGGAGCCCTACACAGGGTTGTCCTGGGCGCCTGCCAGGCTGAGACCAGAAGAGTCATGGGCTAACATGCTGTGTTGGCAGGGGCTGCTCAAAGTGGGGTTCCTCCTCTGGGCTGTCCTAGGTGCATGCAGAGTCTTAGAACAAAAAAGCCTGACCGTGAGATCAGCAACAGCTGAGCAGGGGCTGCTCTGATGGGATCCTATCTGGATGTGTCCTGGGAACTTCAAGGGCCTGGATTAGATGAGGCCTAGACTGGCACATTAGGCATCGGGTAGGTTGGGGCTGCTGTAGGCAGGGTTCTTCCTCAGCTGTCCTGGTGCATGCCTGGGCCAGTGCATTAGGTGGGCGGGGGCTGCTTTGGTGGGACTTCAGTCAGTATTATTAAGAATAATTTATTAATCTTTAATAATAGCTAAACCCTTGCCCATATTCAGTTTGTTTTGGTTATCTGAAAATTAATGTTTATAATTGGTTTGTTGAAATTAAAATAAGACCTACATGTTACATTTGGTTTATATTTAGTTTCTTTTAATCTATAATAGTTCATTCGTTTTCAATAACTTTTTTGTTACAAGTCAATTTATTTTTTAGCAAAATTCTAAATAATAAAAATTAATATAATTTAATAGCATTTGGTTTTGTTTCTTAGTGATATATATGTGTGTGTGTGTGTGTGTATGTATATATATAGGTGCATCTCTAGTGTCACTTAAATCTAATAGAACAGAGGGAAAGTGAATTAATTTCTCTGTCTCAGGTTTGTCTTCTGTGGAAGTAGAGAATCAGATTAAGAATTTTTGAGAAACTTTCTCATTCTAATAATCTATGAATTTGCGCATGTGACAGGGTCCTAACATCAAGTCACTAGAAACAGTAACTTCTTTTCTTTTTTTAAAGTAAACTGAGAATTTCTTTGCACATCATTTGCACTGAATTTGTAACAAATCCAGTGTTACACTGTTAAGTTGCAGGTGTCATTTTACTAAAAATTTTGTTGGAGACAGAGTATTGCATCCCCAATCATGAGACAAACCTTAAAAAAAAAAAAGCTGCTAGACGTTCTTGTTCTGCCCTTCTTCAAGTTCTTCTACAGCCTCTGGTGCTTTCTCTATTGAAACTCATCATTAAGGTTTCCGTAGTTTCATTTTATCTTTCTCTGCTTCCTGAGATTATTATCAGCTATCTTTATAGCTTTGTATTTTCTCAAAAAGACAAATTTGCCTTTCTTTGTTGTTTCTGCATTTTCATACCTACCACACTGATCGTTGATCGACTTCTTTTGGAAGACAGGAAAGGGGAGATTTTCTTCAAATATATAACAGACAGACATACTGAATTCATGTTCTCATGAAGCACCTCTGTGCCAGGAATTAGGCTATATGCTGGGAACAATAACTAGCAATGCCAGCTTCCTTCTCCTTGTGAATTTATGATCAAATTACTTACATGAATTAGTAAAACGTCAAGGATATGTGCGGAATGAAAGTCAGTGTGGTGCGATTAAAAAAATAAACAGATAGCAATTCACAATTTAATTTGCTTTTGGAGCCTGGATCTGCATGGAACATTTGCATATTCCCTGAGGGTTTCTGGGTGACAGGAAGCTGTAGTGAAGCCAGGACTCCTCAGCCAGGATTCCATCAGTACTTACATGCTGGCAGTGTCTCAGTCT
The DNA here is from genome assembly GCA_004027875.1 of Aplodontia rufa. NCBI lineage: Eukaryota > Metazoa > Chordata > Mammalia > Rodentia > Aplodontiidae > Aplodontia > Aplodontia rufa. The sequence continues at coordinate 9,386 of PVKS010007882.1, read as the reverse complement.
GTGCTCAGAGCCAGGACAAGAAAGCTTTGCCACAGGAAATGAGATAATGCATCTACTAACTCATTTATCTTCCCCAGAAAAATATATTACTCCAAAATATATATTTATGCCTTAGACGTTTCAACAGACATATAACAGTTACACTTGGTTCTTCTTTTTCTTTAGTGTTACTGATTCACAATCATAATTAAGACTACTAAGTATCCTTTTATGTGAAGCAAAAGGATGTTTTCCTGTGCAAAACAGTCCAAACCAACAATTTTTTTTTCTATTGAAAAGACAGCAAGGTGGTGCTACAGGATTAGAAGAGCTGGATTTATCATTGTAAAGCCATGTGTCTTTGACCAAATCTCTTGGGCTCTGCTTACCCATCTTTTAGATGGAAAAATAATTTTTCTAACTCATAGGAATTTTGAGAGAATTAGATTAGATAATGCAAAAGAAAATACATCCAAAATTACAAGGAATCTGAAAACAGAATCTATCAGAATACTGGGAGCAGAGGGATCCTTTATGCCTAGTCATTCTAGATAGCATGTGAAAAGCAAATATTTAAAACTTTAAAAAGGTAGTAACATCACTGGCTCTTGTGAGTCAAAACCGAAAGTTTCAATTCAAATGTGTCAACCTTTGTATTTAGGGGAGGATTTCCCTTCAATTGGAATGATTTTGTTAGTGTACTGATAGCCTGAGACATGATTTCCTGTTTACCTTGACTGGATGCTGTGGTTCGCTCTTAATCGTTGGAGGAAGTTCCCGTTCTTGGTAAAATGATCTCATTTAAACACAGAGCAGGATATGAGAAAAAACAATTAAGCTGAGGTTCTGATTGATGCTGTATATTTTATATACAATTGGATAGATCTCTGAATGCAATAATTAAGAACTTCATTATTTTTTTCCCTTTGTAAGTGTTAACATGGTGTCCCAAACGTTGCTATAGGGACTCGGCATGACATTAGTACGATTCAAACCTTGATTTTGAGGAGCTGATAATCTAGGTTAGAAAACAGACAAATAAATTTGTGATTAAGGTAAAATGTGGTAATGCTCTCAGAAGTTGGTGTAATATCTTTGATATTAGATGTTTCTCAGCTATTTCCTCTGGGATCATTTTTAACAGTGTTGCATAAGAATTCCAGTTCAGAAAAGTGTATACTGGAAGATCTACTTTTCAGCTCAGATTCATTTATTGGTTCCCTCCCTCCCCTACCAAGAAAGTATGTCCTGAGTGTCCTAAAGTGACACTAAGTACCTGACTCTTCCCATTATAAGGTCTTTACAACTCAGTGTCTCTTATCTCATATTCTCAAAATTTCTGCTGGAACAGAGAGAACATAGTACCCAGAAACTCAGACACAGATGATTTAGTGACTGAAGTTAGATAAGAGGGCTGTAGCATTGTATACTCACAACCAAAATTTTATGAAGTTGGAAGGAAGCTAAAACGTTCATAGAAATCAGCTTATGGTGATTCAACATCTAAAAACTAAACTTTGAAATGGTAAAAGGGAACGATTACTGCTTAGGAATGAAAGCCAAGAAGCAGTCGTATCAGCACCGACAGCAGGGAACAAAAGGGACACAGAGGTTCCAGAGCAGGACAGGTTCTTTGTCTTCGTTATTTTGAGTCAGAGTTATCACTGTTTTTTTTTTTTTTTTCATGAGGAAGAACTTGAGAATGAACTTATTGAACATACCATATATGTCTTTGTTTAGTAGGTGCTGTTTTCACAGAGGAATGTGAGAATGGAACTCTTTTTCCTGACCATCATTTTAATCTCACCCTCTCAGTCCTTTCTTGTTGATCGCAGGAAGTGTCATCTAGATAATTCCGGATGAGCTCAGACATCATCTGGTGTTTTCTCTCAACTAAGCCTGGACATTCTGTATTCCTCTTATCCTATTCAGAAGGCACCTGTCTCCAGCGTTGGGGAGTGGTGAATCCATGCTGGCATGTCAAGATGCTGGTGTCTGCATCATTGAGTTCTGCCCCTTTGGACTTCATGGCCTCTCCAGAGCTACAGATCCTTTCTCAGCTAGCATCCAGACGCTTTAGCTATTTTGCTTTGACACTGTCAGATGGGACTGCTGAAGATATCCTGGGCTGCAATCCCACTGTGGTCCAGGCTGCCCTGAAATACTCCACCACCACTATTGCGTGGAGGCAGGAGCTTGGGCAAGTCAGCTTGCCAGGAGTTCACAAGAGGCAGGCCTGCACACTCCCCATTATTCTGGGACTTCTCAGAAAGTCTTTCTTTGCAGCTGTTGCTGTATTCTCTCCCTGTTACAGGTTCTGAGAGTCTTTAGCTACTTTGTGGTAGGACGCTGGGATAAAATCTATGATAACATCTTCTTTCAAATATTACTATCATACAATTAGACTGTGTGTTTGAAAATAAAAATCAGAATTTTCTGTCTCATTTGTGATCTGATTCTGCTTTCTTAGGGTGAACTTATTAGCTTGTCATGAGGTCTGGAAAATCGCCTTGTCTTATTCCACTATTGGATATTAATGAGTACTGTGAACTGAAGAGGCTTCTAACGACAGTATGCAAAGTCATTCTTGAGAAATAAATATGAGGTTCAATAAGATCTCTGCTATGTTCACAAGTAAGTAAGACCACTCAGTTTCTTTTCCAGAAACAGTTTTAATGCTTGGGGTGGATAAATTTGAAAAGCACTTCTCCTGGAGAATTCTAACAGACATCTCTGTCTGAAATAGCCATAGTTGCTTATGGGATGTGAACAAGGAATCATGAAAGAGGAATATAACAACATTTTTTAACTGAGGATCACAAATATGTTATTTGATTTAGATTATTTTACTACTTGTGCCCCTTTAGACTGCAATTTATAGCTGAAAGATCTAAATTGACCACTTTATGGAAAACTTATTACAGAAGAGTCATACATTATGTGTATTTATATATTATTGCATCCTTATTCGGAAAGGAGCATATAATAGGCCTGTAAATTGTGTTAAATAGGTATAATTTCAGGCTATGAAGTAACTAGGTGTCTGACTTTTGTCAGGTATTGTTGGTATTTTCCAAGCATTTTCTTTAGAACTATTAAACAAAAATCAGAGCCACACAAGTTAAAGTGATGAAGACAAATTTTATTCAGGCCTCTTGCAACAGGGGAAGAGAGACCCTTGTATAGAATGAGGCTCCATTTCAAATACATGAGGGATAAATGGGATTTATAGCCAAGGAGTAGGAGGTTGATGAATGGAAAATTGTTAGAGGAGGCATCAAGTTTGGAGAGAATTCTGGCTGAACTGACATAATAAGATTCCTGATGAAGCAGACCAGGGTGATCGGATACCCAGTGTGGAGGGTAAAGAATTTTCATAGGTAGAAGAGTGATCGAGGCTAGGGCTTCTTGTTAAGCTGCATTGGCAGTGTTTTCGCAAACTGAATTTTATGTAGAAGTATACAGACAGGCCCAAGGGAAGTTCTAGAAGCCTAACTGAAGCTTGGCCAAGCAACAAATTCTTGTGAGGATATAGCCCATAGGAAGCCAAATCACAAAAACAAAAATTAAAAGAAAACAACGGAGTTTCTTGGCAAAAAGAGTGAGAAATAGTTGAATACTACATGCACCTTTGAGACTGTATTTTAAATAACATGTACCAAAATTGCTACATTTTGTTCCATTGGGTCCCAAAGTTTCACTGGAATGAACTGAAAAATGATAGATCAATTAGAAAATGTAAATTTATTAATATATATGTAGGTAATTACAAAGGGTGATTGCCCCATAGCCAAACATGATTAAGAAACTTAATGACCCCTCTCCTTAGAGGGGGTGGGGGAATGGGAAGTATAGAATTTTAAGGGGAATAGTAAATTATTTTAAGGGAATTTGACAGAATTGAAGAACATAGAACAGCCTGGGACAAAGTCTCTTTTGCCCATAGAACAGACAATAGCTTTTCAGTGATTCTCTTTGGACTATTGAATGGGACCAAAATAAAAGACAATCATGAGTGACAAAACTCTTCCAGGTGTGCTGACAGACTTCTGTCTTTCCCCTGTGATATGAGTTTAGTTAATGAAAACTCAGGTACCAGAAGTAATTGTTCTCTTCTTGATTGGTTGGAGACTTTAGGCAGGTAAGCAGGGATCAGGTTAAAGTTGGTTTCAACATCTTGGTTATTTAGATTTAAAATAATCGGTATACCAGGATACCATATTTTGGTTGACAGTTCCTGGACTTCTTCAGTTCTCTTTGTATCTTCTTTACTGATATGCTTTGTTCTTTTCTCATTTATTCAACATTGGAATTGAATACACTGACTTTTTTTTAAATAAGAGTGAGAAGGACAGTGAGAGAGAGGAAAGAGAATCAATTTAATTTAGTTTTTCAAGTGGCTTTCGTTGCTCTGTCACTTTGTTGTGTTCATGGTGCTGGGGTCCAAACCTGCCAGGCATGAGCCACAACTGCTTAACCATTGCTCCAGCCCCAAACACTGACTTTATTTTCTGTTAACTACAACTGATCATCATGATACTATTTATTAAATGTCTGATTTCATAGAAATAGCTTTGGGGGAATATGGAAAAAGCAAGGTAGACTTCATTTTTCTGTAGGTTTATCTTAATTATACTGCTTGTTGACATTTTTAGTCATGTATTCAAGATAGGAAAAACATTTAAAATTCATTCAAAGTCTTACAAGTTTATAAAATGTAACACAAATATTGACAAGTAGGTCAAGGAGCTTTCTTATTGCCTATCTACTTACTTTAAATTTATATAAAAATTAGCTGTCCCAAATTTTTTAAGACTATGCTTGATTTCATGAAGTTACTTTTACCTGGCCATCTGCAAGCATGCTATTTTTTATTTGGTGGTGCTGAATTAAAGGAAGGAAGCTGTCATAAATTACTAAAAATAAGCTACTAAACTGTAAATATGAATCATCATTTAGATTCCAACATATTTATTTCTTCTATTTACATACTATCCTATTGCTAAAACAATTTGAAGGGGCTTATGATTTCATGTAAAGAATTTTTTATGAAGACCGTAATGAATAGAGTGAACACAGCTGTAATTACTATTCCAGTCCTGAAAGCCACTGTGATGAAGTCATGGAATTATGATCTCTTCTAAGCTTATAATTGTGTGTGACCATATGTACAAGTTTATATTACTACAGTGGGATCCTCAGAAAGAATCAAACTCTGGAAACATTTAAGACAAAATGTGCCTTTCTGATCTGTTAATAAAGTAAACAATCTTGATTTTAAAAGAATAAATCATATATTAGGGACAAAAATGCTAAGTTGTTTGTATGGGGGTCACACACAGCTCAATGTTCTCTTCAAAAACGGCAAAAAAAGTTGTGCAGTTGTTTTTTTATTGTTTAAGCATAAATAACTCACATTCCAAAAACGTCTCTTCAGCCTAAGTCAGCACTGTTTCAAGGTATTTTTTCCTCTCTGGGTTTATGCTGGGCCTGGAAAGTGTCTCTCACAGGAGTAGGACTTGTTCTCTAGAATAATTGGGACATAAGTTACCAGTCAACCCTGGGGCACAAGGAGAAAATAAATACTCCAGGGACGTTAGATACTTAACACTGACTTCATAAGAGTCTGGGCCTGGTGAGAAAAAGGCCTGGGCATCCAAATGTCTGGATTTGGAGGTTCTGCAAAGGGGTTTTCCCTCAACGATCCTTTTATTTAGCTCACATCTTTCTGTGAGAAGTGCAGGACAGAAATGAAAAGTGAATTGTTCCACCTGTTTAGGATGCCAAATGTTCTTGAAAAAGAATTCCCTTGACCCTTGTGACCTCATTACCTTGTCGGAGAGAACAGAAGGAACTTGACCTTTCCTTCTGCCTCCCCCCACCCCCAGTTCTGCAACTTGGTATGAGTTGTGAATTTGGAAAAGTTAAAAATATCTTTTGCTGTTAGACCTATTCAGGAAGAAAAAAATATATCTAAAGATCTATAATTCTGAGCTTTGAAGGAAAAAGATCCTAAGTTCAGCAAGAAATGTATTTTTAAAATTTACCTTGAGTTGCCAATGAATTTCAAAACATTAAAAAAATTGAAATAATTTGCATTTTACTAGCTTATTTTGGAAAACTTAAAATCTTAGAACCTTAAAATTAGAAAAATATGAAGTAAAACCAAAATACCCATAGTCCTATTATTGAAAGAAGTGTCTTGTTAATCTTCTAGCATTTTTCATAAAGGTAAATTAGGTACTAAATACCAATACAATCCCCATGCATTGAATAGTTTTGTCTGTGACTGTTAATATCAGTTTGTAGTAGACATTCTGAAACATAGCTAAGTGTCTATTATAATGAAAGGCTGATGACATCAAGCAATACCTTGGCTTTAGAGATATCTGCATTGCTATTCAGTTTGCATCATTCAAGTGAGTGAGTTCAGAAGCCCGTTCCCACCTTCAGTCAAGCCTTCAGATGGGATTTCACACTTGGCCAACTGCTTGGCTGGAACACTTTGCTGCTTATGAAGGACCCTGAAACAGAGGCATCAAGTTAAGTTACAGCTGAATTTCCAGCATATAGAAACTGTGATACAATGTAATTTTAAATCTCTGAGTTTCGGAATAATTTGTAATGGAGCAATAAATACCCAAGACGCAGAATAAAAGAGTTAAGTAAAAACTTTGGTATCATACAAACTGCCATTCACTTTGGTTATTATATAAATTGCCTCTCAATTTATAATGTAATGTTGCTCAAGTCACTTAAGTTCTCTGGTTTTTGTTTCTTTTATCATAGGGTTTGACCAGATTAGTGTTTCCCAAGCTTTTGTGATTAATTTAGGACTTTCTAATATTTTTCTGTATCTGCTTAATGATGCCTAATACTATTTATTGAAATTTTTACACATCACAATGCAAAATAACTTTAAATCAATTAGGCCATTCAGCAAACCATTGTTTGGTTAAAAAAAAAAAAAAAGTCGTTCTCCAGTAATTACAAGTTGGTACATGATATTTCCCTCATTCTGACAACTTTGTTATCAAGTGATGTTTTAGTGAACGAAAGTCTCAGACTAAATTCTGTTTAATGTACAACATTGTAAGAGTTAGACATTATCTAGTATAAGATGCACAGTAATTTTACGGACCACAGAGAATGAAAGAGGTACTGATGATCATAATCATAAAATGTCTTTGATTTTAAGACACATCTAATTCTAGGCATGTTATGATGCAAGCAAAAGGTGCCCCTTAAAGAAATAAGGTATTAGTACCTAAACACCAAAAGATGTCATCCAAAATACAGTCCTTTTGAAGTCCCCCTTCTGCCGTAAGAACACTAGCCCTAGCAAGAAAGGGTTACTTGAAAAGGGAAATCTTGGTTTTTGTACAATAGTTTCAGCCATTCTTGTATCACATACAGGGTTCCCCACGCAGGGGAATGATGCAAGATCAATCGGTCTCCCCAACCTGAGTGCTCCTGATCTTGTGACTGTGCTGTGGTTTTTCAGGGTCCAAGTCATAGTGGCAGGGCCTGCTTAGTATTCCTAACTCATCACCTATCATGAAGAACATGCATTTAACCTAATAAAGATTATTTCCAACAAGTCATACTCTAATTAATAAAGCCTTTGGTGTAGGTTTGAATAAGGACTTGCTGTTTGTTAAGTATAACTCCCATTAAGTGTTGACCTCAAATGGTAATTAACCATTCCTAGACAGAAATTAGAAACAACTAGTTAAAAATACATACCCCACTCTTTGGACTAAAGCATTTTAAAATAAATGACCACATACATAGTATATAACAATTTTATTTTACTAAACTAATTTTATTAAGAGAAGAAACTACATGTCACTACTGTAAATGGAAAATGAGTAATGGTGCTACAAATAGAAACCCATAAAAATAAACTCATTCATCAAACAAACAAAACACTAGGTACCATTGTCTAGTTAAGACTTCAAGCTTGAAGTCTGGTCCCTTTTGTTAAAAATATAATAATTTAGATTATTTTACTTGATCAGAAAAGGAAAAGCTGAATTAGACCATTATTTAAAGTTATTTAATGCTCTGAAAATGAACCACCAGGATTTGTATTTTACACTTTGCAAAAACTGGATTTGATTTAAAAGTCTCTAAAAGTTCTAATACTCTTTGGGATGCAATCTGTCTCTTTCTTATTTTGTAAAGTTGTGGGAGGAAATGTATACCATCTCAGAAAATAGTACATAGGTCATTGGCAACTTACACAGTTTAATTGCTTTGAATACTTGAACCAGGGAAGTATGTTTTTCTAATGAGCTCATTAATAAATGAGAGCATTATAGGCAATTATGTGTCTTTTTCCTTATGGTGCTCATATACTTATAATGTTTATATTAAAGACTTTTAGGCTGTATTAAAATGCAGGCTCAAGGTTTCCAGTTCTAGAAAAAAAAAAAAAAAAGACAAATAGTTTATTTGTCTCTGAGCCTTCAAATCCTAATAAGCAATCCTCTCTCCCCACTTTACCGGCCAGTAATGATGCTGAGGTCTCTGGTACTATTTCATTTTTGGAACAACCTCATTTTTAATTCTAAGACATAAGCTTCATAATCTTTATTAGATAAATATTTTCAAGGAGCCCCTATAAAATTAATCACAATGTCAGATAAGTTAAAAGAGCTCACATTGATCACCTGTAGTTTGGTTTTCTATCTTCTTTTCAACATGATTTGGTGGAACATCTGAATTCTTCTCGACTTGCTACAGAAAGCGTCTCTCTATGTAGGTCTTACAGAAAAAGCTTCTTATGACTTCAAAGAGTGAAAGAAGTTCTGGGGCATGTAAACAATCATCTGTTGGCAACTGTCATTCATACATTTCTAATAGTGGGGTGGAGTGTGCAACAACAGACATTTACCCATTTATTACGCTTTTCCCCATTTATTTTAAAGCTTATACTCTACTACATATTTCATTGGCTTGACAAAAGATTTGAGAGAAATTTGTTTGGATACTTTTCTAGAAAATTCTTTAACAATCTCTCTGAATTTCGTTCATAGAGCAATTTGACAAAGAACAAAAAGATCCAAGCACTGGTATTTCAACTACAGTGTTGAATCAGAAACTGATTGTCCTTTGCTGAAACCTTTCATTCTCCAATAGTTTTACATTTTAATTTTAATATTTATTTTAATATTTTGTTGTATTTTATAGTTCTGAAGTTTAATATGGAAAGCAGATTTTTGTTTATCCTTAATATTTTTTTTATTATTATTTTTTGAACAACCTTACACGATTTTAACAAAATAATATAAAATGTGTATAAAATGTGTAAATATTCTGGATATTGCAATTATCTCCAGGAGTGCCCCCCAATTACCCTCCCTTATCCCTCCCTTCCCTTTCCCTTTATAATTCTAAAAAAA
>PVKS010007881.1:0-70887 GCA_004027875.1 Aplodontia rufa | reverse complement strand
GAGGGGGATGGGAAGGGGGAGGGTGTATGAAGAACTCCTAGGAGACTGGAGAGTGGGAACATGGGGGAACCATCCCAGAAGCAAATGTCATTCCTCCACGAGATACCCATTTAACGCAAGAGTTCTTCTGGGGGAAACAGCAACAGGTGAAACCCAAGGTGGTCATCCATGTTTTGGCATTACCCCTGGATAACAAAGTATATATACATTGGTTATTGATGGTTTGATAATGTTTCCCCCTCAATTGTATCTTTATATACTTCTAATTTAAAAAAAAGTGTCTGTTCAGTTCTTTTGCCCATTTATTGATTGGATTATTTGTTTTTTGTTTTTAAGTTTTTTGAGTTCTTTTATATCCTGGATATTAATGCCTTATGTGAGGTGCAGGTGGCACCTTCATACTCTTAACTATTTCTTTTGCAGTGAGGAAGCTTTTCAACTGGTGCCATCCCATTTATTGATTTTAAATTTTGTTTCTTGTGCTCTGGGGGTCTTGTTTAGGAAGTCAGTTCCTGAGCCAACAGGTAGGAGTGTTAGGCCTACATTTTCTTCAAGTAGATGCAGGGTTTCTGGTCTAATTCTTTGATCCATTTTGATTTGACTTTTGTGCAGTGAAGATAGGGGTTAAGTTTCATTCTACTACATATGTATTTCTACTTTTTCCAACACCATTTATCAAAGAGACTGTTTTTTCTCCAACTTCTGTTTTTGGTGCCTTTGTTAAGAATGAGCTGACTATATTTATATAGGTTTGTCTCTGTCTCCTATTCTGTTCCGTTGGTCTTCATGTCTGTTTTGGTGCCAGTACCATGCTGTTTTTGTTACTATAGCTCCATAGTATAATTTGAAATTCAGTATTGTGATGTCTCCTGTTCTGCTTTTCTTGCTAAAGATTGCTTTGGCTCTTCTAGGTCTCTTATTTTTCCTAATGAATTTCATGACTAATTTTTCCAATTCTGTGAAGAACATCATTGGAATTTTGAAGGGTATTGCATTGAACCTGTATAACATTTTAGATAACATTGCAATTTTGGTAATATTGATTCTGCCTATCCAAGAACATGGAAGGTCTTTCTATCTTCTAAAGTCTTTAATTTTTTTCTTTATAGTGTTCTGTAGTTTTCATTGTAGAGTTCTTTCACCTCTTTTGTTAGATTGATTCCCAATTATTTTATTTTTTGGAAGCTATTGTAAATATGGTAGAGAAAACTCTGATTTGAGAAACACAGAAAGAATAGAAACATAGAGGCATGAAATTATGAGAGAGACTGTAAGTTATACAGTAAGCATCATCTTCACCATTGTGTTTTTTTTTTTCTTTTAGAGAGCTCTGCAGCCCTAATAAAGCCATGGAGGAAGCAGATAGCTACATAAAATCAGATTGGAGTGCTAGGGGTACAGCTCAGTGGTACAGCACTTGCCTACTATGCATGGTAGAATAATAATTGGTACACACGTTTGTTAAAAAAAATGAATATGTATATGGATTTCTTTTTTTTTTTTAAAGAGAGGGGGACATTGAGTGAGAGAGAGAGAAAGAAAGAATCAATTTTATTCAGTTTTTCACATGGCTTTCCTTGCTCAGAGACTTCTTTGTGTACATTGTCCTGGGGTTTGAACTTGCATACTCATACATGCCAGGCAAGCACCTTAACCGCTGAGCCACCACTCCAGCCCCTGTATATGGATTTCTTTTGTGAGTGTTGGCCTCACAGAGTTGTACACAATTCTGATAGGGTTTTCCTCCTGTCAGGTCTGTGCTTTTATTTTATCCTACCACCAACAAGTTAGCCTGTTACCATTTCATGGATGCTAGAAGACATCATTACTGAACCATGCCAATTTTGCCAGCCACACTGTATGCCAATCACTGAGAAAATGAGTTTTGCAAAAAGAGTTTATTCTCAAATTAGCAGAGTGAGGAGGAGAACACCCAAATCTCAAATCAGCCTCCATGGTGATATAGGGTTTGGAGATATTTATGGGTTAAATAAGCAAGGTTATATAAGGTGTGAGGAAAGGTGATTGGAGGTGAAGTAATCAGTGGTCTACAAATGTATAATCAAACTTCATGGCTCTCATGGGACTAAAAAATGTGGCATTATCATAATCTGAGAGTGGGGTTTTTAGCTTCCTGATGTCAAAAGGTCACTCATCAGACACTTGATCAGACCCAGGTACAGTGGTTTTGTTTAAAATAAAAAAGAAAAACGAAATGGCCTTCAAGTCCCTGAAAAGTAATGTAGGCAACTGTAATTATTATAGCCCACATGTAAGAGGTTTTATACAGCTAAGCTAGTGGGAGACTGATAACATATTGCTCAGCCATGTGACCTCCAAAAATTAGTGATTTTTTTTAAAGAAAGAGGGGACAGTGAGAGAGAAAGAGAGAAGCAATTTTTATTTAGTTTTCCATGTGACCTTCATTCCTCGGACACTTCGTTGTGTACGTGGGGCTGGGGTTTGAACTCATGTACCTGAGCATGCCAGGCAAGCCCTGTAACCCAAGCCACCACTCCATGCCCAAAATTAGTGATTTTTAAAGTCAATTAAAAGCAAGTAACAAAAGGAAAGTAAAGCTAGAAGGTGTATTTAGGCTTCCCCTTGGTTTCCACATGAGATATCTAAGTCAGAGACAAAACTTTATTATTCATAGCACAGAATTTTTTTTTTTAAGAGAGAGGGACAGTGAGAGAGACAGGGAAAGAGAGAAGCAACTTTATTTAGTTTTTCACATGGCCTTCTTTTCCCTGACACTTAGTTGTGAACATGGTGCTGGGGTTTGAACCTGGGTCCTTGTGCTTGAACCTGGGTCCTTGTGCTTGCCAGGCAAGTGCTGAAACCGCTGAGCCACAGCTCCAGCCCCGAAAAAAATTTTAAAAGCATGGGTATCAGCATATTTCCATCAAATCCTTTTGCCCCCAAGTTCTACACGGGTGACATGAAGGGGCCTAGAAAGTGGGGTTACATTAGAGCAGGGGAATATTGAGCTTGGGGAACCCACTGCTTTTGTAGCAAGCAGTGAGCTCAGTCTATTCTCTGTTCCATTCCAGAGACAGATGTTACCTCACAGCTGGGGCCAGGTGTGTATCCCAGCTGTGATACAGCATATGTATAGCATGCAGAAGGCCCAGGATTTGATTCCCAGCACCCCCAAAAAAAATTCTTGCTGCAAAAACAATGATGAGAAATGAATTTGATAGAGTGGTGTGGTGAAAGACCTCTAAAATGGAACTTAATACTCTTGCTTCCTGTTATGCCCTCCTTTGTATAATTCCTGCAGTTGACTGTAGGATAAACTTATTCACTCACTTTTTTTTTAAGAGAGAGGGAGAGAGATTCTGTTTTGTTTTGTTTTAATCTGGCTTCTGCTTTTCCAACACTAAGTTGTGTATATGTTGTTGGGGTTCAAATCCAGGTCCTAATGCATGCCAGGCAAGCACTTTACTGCTGAGCCACTGCTCCACCCCCTTATTCACTCAGTTCTAACAAATTAAATACAACATAATAATATTCAGGGATGAGGTTATAAAAAAGACTGTGGCTTCTGTCTTGGACATCCTGCCATGTTCTCCCTGTCACCCACTGTGGTAAGCTGCCTTATGGATGGACCTCCATGGTAAGGAACAGATGGTTCTAGCCAGCTGTCAGTGAGGACTTGCAGCCCACCACTGCCACATGAATGAGCTTGGAAACAGATCATCTCAAGTCTTGAGGTGACAGCAGTCCCAATATATACCTTTACTGTATCTTATGAGAGAAATTGAGCAAGAGGCATCCAACTAAACTGCATCCAGATTGCTGACCCATGGAAACTGACAGGAAATAAATATTCCTTGTTTAAAGCTTCAATGCTGGGGGCTGGAGTGGTGGTTCAGTGGTTGGAGTGCTTGCCTGGCATGTGCAAAGACTTTGTTTGAACCCAAGCACCACATACACAGCTAAGTGTTGGAGAAATGAAGGCCAGATGAAAAAAGTTAATAGAATTAATTTTCTCTTTCTCTCTTTAAAAAAAAATTAAAGCTTCAATGGTATGGAGGAAATTGTTTATGCAGTGATTGATAAGTAACACAAGAAATCAAGGTCTTGCATTCTTGACATAGAGCAAGAACTCCTAACAGTAGGATACACCTTAACCCTAGATGCCATTATGTCTGTTTTGTGTTGCTATAACAAAATACCTAGTATAGTATAATGTATAAATAAGAGATTTATTTAGCTCATGGTTTTGGAGGCTGAAAATCCAAGATCCTGTGGCCACATATGGTGAGCCTCTGTTAAGGGCCCCTGGCTGCATCACAACATAATGGACAGCATCATGAAGGGAGCAGGTACAGGAGGCAAGCAGCATGTGTGGAAGAGCTCACACAGCGAAAGAGCAGCAAGAGAATGGGGAGGGTCCAGGTTTCTTTGTGTCTGTGTATGTGTTATTGGGAATTGAATCCAGAGTCCCATACATGCTAGGCAAGTGCTCTACCACTGAGATACATCCCCAACTCTTTCTTTCTTCTTTTCTTTTTGAGATAGGGTCTAAGTTACCCAGGCTGGTTTTGAACTTGTGATCCTCCTGCCTCAGCTTCCCAAATAGCTGTGATTATAGGGGTGTACCATCATGCCTAGCTCTGGCTTGCTCTTTCATAACCACCCCTTTTTTGGGAACTAATCCACTCCCCAGAGATATAACCTATTCTTGAGACCAGCATTAATCCATTTGTGAAGGCAGAACCCCATGACCTAATCACCTTTCACCAGGACTCACCTCTTAAAGATCGTGCCTCCTCAACACTGCCAGACTGAGGACCATGCTTCCAACACACAGTCATTTGGGGAACAAACCATACCCAAACCATAGCAATCCTCTTTCCAGAAGAGGGCTAGCATGCTTAGTACCCATCACCTAAGCAAAAGATATTGAGACTGGAACCTAGAATTTAGGAGGTTCTTGTGTAGAACTTGGTTTCCAAAGAATTGAGCTTGCTTAAGGATACTATGCAGGGTAGGAAAAAGTGATTGCTATTTGTGTTTATAGTGGGAAGCAAAGGAGGGGAAAACCTTTTTAGTGTCAAGCTCTGTGATGTGTACACTGCCTCCAGTGAACCAAATTTATAGTTGTATGTTACTCCCTGTACTCATTTGCCATCGATTCATCTGAGGCACTTTGTAAAGTTTTAAAATATTTTTCAGGGTGGTCAGTATTCCAGGGAATTGAGTCAAACGCTTGAGCCACAATATTAAAAGGGGAAACAGTGCCCCCTGGAGGCCAGAGCGGGAATACCCAGAGATCCCCTAGAGGCCCAGGAAGGTAGGTAGGCAAAGGAGATGGCAGGGATTCCTTATAAATATTTGATACAATTGAAGTCTTTTTTTTTTAAAGTTAAAGACATTAATAAATTAATATGGTAATAATTGAAGAGAGATAGAAATGTTTATTGTCCTGATTTTATTATTATGCATTATATACATGTATTATGCCATAATGTACCCCATAAAGATGTACAAATATTATGTCTCAATTTAAAAAATGTAAATAAGAAAACAAATATCATGATATGGAAATTTTCTTTCTTTTCTTTTTTTATTTTATTTGTGTTTTGTACCAGGGATTGAACTGAGGGGCGCTTAACTACTGAGCCACTTCCCTAGCCGCCCTCCCCCCGCTTTTTTTTTTTTTTTTTTAAACATGGTCTTGCTAAGTTGTTGAGGCTGGTTGTGAACTTGTGATCCTTCTGCCTTACCTTCTGGGATTATAGGTGTGTGCTCCTGCACCCAGTGGAAAATCTCTTTTTCTTTCTTTCTTTCTTTTTTAAAGAGGGACAGGGAGAAAGAGAGAGAGAATCAATTTTATTCAGTTTTTTCATGTGACTTTTGTTACCCTGAGACTTCGTTGTGTACTTGGTGCTGGGACTGGAACTTGAGTACTCACACATGCCAGGCAAGAGCTGTAACCACTGAGCAACCGCTCCAGCCCCGAAAATTTCTTTCTTAACACAAAAACTTTTTCCCAAAGAAAAGGTCAACTTTATACTTAACCAAGAGCTAACAGTACAATTATTAAGAATTGGGGTTTGGGGGCTGGAGCAGTAACTCAGCGGTTACGGTGCTTGCCTGGCATGCACAAGTACATGAGTTCAAACCCCAGCACTACATACACAATGAAGTCTCAGAGCAACCAAAGCCATGTGAAAAACTAAATAAAAATAGATTCTCTCGGTCTCTCTTTCTCACTGTCCCTTCTTTCTTTAACCTAAAAGAAAAAGAAAGAAAGAAAAAAAAAGAATTGGGGTTTTGCAAACTCAGAGGGTGAATGGTTCCATATTTTCTCTCATATTTGGAAGCTAGAGAAGAAAAAGGAAACGAAAGGTGGGAGGTCTCGTGAAAATCATGATCAGTAGAATAGAGGAAAGGGACCAGAGGGAGGGAGGAAAGGAGAGAAAGGAGAAATACTGGGAAACAATATTGGCCAAATTATGTTTTATTGTGTGTATGTATGACTATGTAACAACAAATTCCACTATTATGTACAACTATAATCTACCAATAAGAACACAGAAAAAAAGAATGTGGACTTTGGAATATGACTGGCCTTCCTTTTGTGAACTGTGTGTCCTTGGGCAAATTAATAAATCTGAGCCTACTTCTTTATCTGTAAAATGCAGATATATCATTGGATTATAATTAAGATGAAATGAGATTATGTATATAATGTCCTTACCACTTGGTAGGTACTCAATATTTGAAAGCTACTATGATTATTTATCATTAACTATTACTACAATACTAATCAGAATGTTCCATGAAACCACCTATACTGAATATACGATTATACATGCTAGTAATAAATTTTTTTTTTAAAGAGAAAGGGACAGGGAGACAGAGAAAGAATTAATTTTTATTTATTTTTTTATGTGGCCTTCGTTGATCTGAGACTTCATTGTGTATGTGTTGCTGGGATTCGAATTCGCGTATTTGCACATGCCCGGCAAGCGCGGTAACCATGGAGTCACCACTCTGGCCCCCAATTTTTTTTTTAAGAGAGGGACAGTGAGAGAGAGAGAGAGAGAGAGAGAGAATCAGTTTTACTTAGTTTTCATGTAGCTTGCCTTGCCTTGCTCGGAGACTTCGTTGTGTACGTGGTGCTGGGATTCCAATTAGCGTACTTGCGCATGCCAGGCAAGCGTTGTAACCGCTGAGCCACTGCTTCAGCCCCAGTAATAGAATTTTGAAATAAGAAATTATAGAAGATATAATTAGGATAAATGGAGGAAAGGAAGAATTGCTGTGCAAGAAAACCCAAGAATATTTGTAAAGGCTTGGGGAAAAATAGAATCCTTAAGAATTGTTCTGTCCAATATGTAGAGAGCTTTCACAAATACATAATTCACACCACTTGCCTATTGGATAAATGGGCAAAAGAGATTTTTTTAAAAAGTAGTTTAACAAGTTGGTTATCAAGAGGCTTACTTATTAAAAAATGAATTTCAGGTCTCATATATTTTTTAAAGTTTGAAAATGTGATGAAAAAATAAAAACAATAGGTATTAGACATAGGTAGAAAGCATTGGCCCTAGAACATGATGTACTGACTCTTACCAGATGTGAGGAACAGAGGAGGAGCTCCCCTCTCTCCTCAGTTTCCACACTAGACTAATAGCATCTTATATGGACTCATGGTGAGGACTAAATGAGAACAGTTATGGGGAGCCCAGGGCGCAATGCCCAGCTCTCCACAAAGGGACTCATGATCCGCATTGCTTATCTTCATTGTTGCAGTTGTTCATGATGCGCTGGGGTTATTCCAGGCAGCACTGACAAAGGGGCGGTTCCTCGGGAGATTCTGCAGCACAATATGTGATAAGAACTATAAAGTTACAATGAATCCACTTTTAAAAAATTTTTTTAAGAGAGAGGGACAGTGAGAGACAGAGAAAAAGAGAATCAATTCTATTTAGTTTTTCATGTGGCCTTCAGTGCTCCGAAACTTCATTGTGTACATGGTGCTAGGGTTTGAACTCTGTATTCATGCATGCCAGGCAAGCACTGTAACCAACAAGCCACAGCTCCAGCCCCACTTTTTCTTTTTTCTTCTTTAAAGAGAGAGGGATGGTGAGAGAGAGATAGGGAAAGAGAATCAATTTTTATTTAGCTTTTCATGTGGTTTTTGTTGCGCAGTTTTGTACGTGGTGCTAGGGTACAAACCTGTGTTCTTGTGCATGCCAGGCAAGTGCTGTGACTGCTGAGCCACCACTTCAGCCCCTAAATCCACTTTTTTTCTAGCCATGGGAACAAATCTGAAAGGGAAAAAATTATCTAATTAAAAATGTTTATAGCAAATCTAGTCATAACCGTCAAAATCTGGAACAATTTTGTCCAGAAAAGGAAGACAGGTTAAATAAATAATACACAGATCATAGTTTTACTTTGCATCAGCAAGAACCTATTTACAGATATACCCAGTGAGTACCAGCAACTCACGAGGCTAAGGCAGGAGGATCTCAAGTTTTAGGCCAGCTGGGGAAGATTAGTGAAACTCTGTCTTAAAATAAAAAATAAAAAGGTTTAGAGATGTGGTTCTGTGGTAAGGAACCCCCTGGGTTCAATCCCCAGCACCACACAAAAAAATTATATATACGCATATATTTTAAAATTGTAGACCTAATATATTATACATTTTCATACATCTCATTCATAATAATACATATAAAATACCTAGAAATACATTAATAAAGACTATTCAAAACCATTTAAATAATTATCCCCATATTGATCTATAAATTTTAAAAATTTACCAAAATCCCAATGGAATCTATTTATTTATTTATTTTAGTACCAGGAATTGAATCCAGGGGTCCTTAACAACTGAGCCTCATCCCCACATCCCCAACCCTTTTTAGTTTTTATTTTGAGACTGTCTCACTGAGTTGCTTAGGGGCTCGCTAAGTTGCTGAGGCTGGCTTTGAACTTGTGATCCTCCTGCCTTAGCCTCCCAATCCTCTGGGATTACAGGCATGCACCATCATGCCCTGCCCAGCCCAATGGAATCTTTTTTAAAAAACTGATTGTCTAGTTTATTGTGAAGATAAATGTTTGAAAATAGCCTAGAAAGTTTTGGAAAATAACTTGTAACAAAATAAGATACTTATAAGAACTGAAAAAATATATAATAAGTAGGGTAGGGTGGTACAGATCAGGAAAAGACACAGAGATCAGTGGAGTACAACAGAGTCCAGAAAACAAACCAGGTTCATACACATAAGACTTCACACCTGCACAAGGTCATATTTCAAATTAGAGGGTGAAAACTAGAGTATTCAATCACCAGCACAAGGATAACTGGTTCTCCATAAATTACTAGTGGTTTAAAGATCTACACACAGTTGTTTGTTTGGAGATAGGGCCCTGCTGTGTTGCTTAGGCTGGCCTTGAACTTGTGGGTTCAAGTGATCCTCCTGGCTCAGCTGCCTTAGTAGCGGGGACTATAGGTGTGTGCCACTGTACCCAGCTTTGGTTTAAAAATCTAAATGTAAAAAACAAAAACAAAACAAAAAACTAAAACCATAAAGCTACTTATAAAATATATAGCAAAGTAGTTTTTTAAACTTTAAGAAGGAGAGAACTTTCTTAGCCTGACAGTCCAGAAAGCCATGAAGAAAATGAGGGGTTGCTTAGAGTAGATGAAAATTTAACAGCATGTACAGATCCCAACGGTACCTTGCCTTATCTTCTTCCTTTTCCCCTAAGAATCAAGGAGGCTAACAGCATGCAGCAATGGCAGGAAGAAGCAATGCAAGTTGGAAGGCAAGGAGAGGAGCTTCTAGAAGGCCCACCAGGAGTCTTTACTCTGCTTTGCTTTGATCCTGGGCATAGCTCCATGCTCAGATAGGCAAAGAGGTTTTAGCACTTGAAGTTTTGATACACAGGTTTTTTTTGAAACATGTCCAAGCCCTAATATTTTTTATTTTTAAATTAATCTAAATGAAAAAAAAAATTGTACCCTCCCCCAAACACCACCCTAATTTCCATATAGCAAAGGAGACAGTAGTTACAATATGAGTGACTAATCCGGGTGCTGTGATGCATGCCTGTAACCCTAGTCACTTGGGAGGATAAGGCCGGAAGAGCTTGAGTTAAAAGCTAACCTTGGCAATTTAGTGAGACCCTGTCTCAAAAAAAAAAAAAAAAAAAAAATTGACATACGGAAAGAATGTTTGCAACATGTGTAACAAGAGTTCCTTTAAAACCGTAGGAAAAAGCTGGGCATGGTGGTGCATGCTGTAATCCCAGCCACTCAGGAGGCTGAGGCAGAAGGATTGGGAGTTCAAAGTCAGCCCCAGCAACTTAGTAAGGCCCTGTCTCAAAATAAAATAGAAAAAAAAGGTGGGTGGTTAGGGATGTGGTTAAGCCCCTCTGGGTTCAATCCTTGCTACAAAAAATAACCAAATAAATAAAATAAGAAAAATACCAAAAGAAAACCACCAAAAAAGAAAAATGGGCTAAGAATATAAATAGGCAATTTAGTAATTAGAGTAATTCAAATTAAGCAAGCAAGACAGCTCTTTTTTTTTTTTTTTTAACCTATCATCAGTAGTTCTCACATCAATAATAGGGTTGGACAGAGTAAGTAATCACCAGGGAAAGGCAGGCAATAGAGGATCAAAAGTTTGAGGTCAGCTTGGGCAATTGAGCAAGACCCTGTCTCAAGACAAAAATAAAAAGAACAGGTGATAGAGCACCCCTGGGTTCAATCCCTGGTGCCTAAATAAATAAATAAAATAAAAATTTTAAAAAGCAGTAAAAGATTTCATTGACTGTTGAGCATTTTTAAAAAATAAAATTTGTCGCCATGCTCCTGCATTTTGAATAACTTAGAGGTTAAAATATCTTTTCTTACAGGGGCAGGCTGCTCACTCTGACTGTACTTTGGTAGATCCTTACCTACCAGAATGGCAAAAATGTAAAAAAAAAATTGATAGCATTCCATGTTAGTTTAAGCCCACAAATTTTTGGTGGAAGTATACAGCTTTTGTGGTTGGCAAATTAGAAGGATTAAATCAATTTTAAATATACATTTTCTTCGATCCAGTAATGCCATTTTTTGAAATCTAAAGCATTAAAATGTACACACATGTTCAAAGATATATATACCAAAAACTTCACATACATTTTATAAATGTATGTGACATTTTGGAGCACAACTCAAATGTTAATCACTTGAAAAGTGAGTAAATAGGGGGCTGGAACAGTGGATCAGCAGTTGTGGTGCTTGCCTGGCATGTGTGAGGACGTGGGTTCTAACCCCAGCACCATGTGCACAACAAAGTGTCAGAACAATGAAAGCCATGAGAAAAACTAAATAAAATTCTCTCACTGCCCCTCTCTTTTTAAAAAGGAAAAGTGAGTAAATACATCACAGTATTTGACAGAATTCTTTGGAATGGTTAAGAGATTAGACTAGGGCTGGAGTGGTGGCTCGGCAGTTACAGTGCTTGCCTGGCATGAGTGAGGACGTGAGTTCAAACCCCAGCTCCACATAAACAACTAAGTGTAAGAAAAACAAAAATCAGATGAAAAAATAAAATTGATTCTCTCTTTCTCTCTCTGACTGTCCCCTCTTTAAAAAAAAAAAGAGAGAGAGAGATATTAGACTAGATAACTGCTCAGATTTCTTCAGACTTTTCTGATTTTACAACCTTAGATTTTTTGACTTTTGAAGAAATTAAAGAAGAGGGGCTTTGGGGCTGGAAGGCTGAGCTTGGTGACTCGGTGGATGTGGTGCTTATAGTGCTTACCTCACATGTGCCAGGATGCAGGTTCAATCCCCAGCACCAAGTATACAATGCAGTGTCAGAGCAATCAAAGCCACATGAAAAACTAAATAAAACTGATGATTCTCTTTCTTTTTCACTCTCACTGTCCTGATCTCTCTTAAAAAAAAAAAAAAGAGGGGCTTCAAAAATAATTTTCTCAATGATAGCACTAGTGAAATAATCATAAAATATCTTAAGAAATCATCAAGAAGAAATTTTTTAAATCAATTTTTATTGAGTTTTTCACATGGCTTTCCTTGCTCTGACACTTAGTTGTGTACGTGGGTGCTGGGGTTTGAACCCGGGTGCTGGGGTTTGAACCCATGTTCTTGCGCATGCCCGGCAAGCACTGTAACCGCTGAGCCACCACTCTAGCCCCAAGAAATTAATTTTTAAAGCATGTTACCTTGGTTTTGGTAATGTAACTCATGTTAGAGAGCTTGACTCACATGTACAAAGCCCTGGGTTCAATCCCCAGCACTGAATGTGTGTGTGTGTGTGTGTGTAATTGTTTCAAAATAAAAAGAAAATTTTCTTTCTTTTTTTTTTTTTTTTTGGTGATGCTGGGATTGAACCTAGGGGCTTTGTGCACATGAAGCAAACAATTTACTGCTGAGCTATACTCCTAGCCCAATAATTACTGAACCCAAAGGTATTTTACCAATGAACTACATTCCAAGCCCTTTTAATTTTTTTGAGGGGGGGAGAGAAAAAGGGAATCAATTTTATTTATTTAATCATCTGTCTTTTGTTTTTCTAACACCTAGTTGGGCATGTGGTGCTGGGGTTCAAACCTGGGTCCTCATGCATGCCAGGCAAGCACTCCAACTGCTGAGCCACTGCTGTAACCCCCTTTTAATTTTTTATATTGAGATAGGATCTTGCTAAGTTGCTTAGGTCCTCACTAAATTCCTGAGGGTGACCTCAAACTTGGGATCCTTCTACCTCAAACTCCTGGATTGCTGGGATTACAGTTGCCCAGCTTATGTGCTTCCGTTTACATGAAGTCCTAGAGTAGTCAAATTCATAGAGAGAAGCATGATGGTTGCCAGTGGTAGGGATGGAGGGGACAATGGGGACTTGTCCAATGGCTATACTTTGGGTCTAGAATGTCTCCCGAGTCTCATGTACTGAAGGCTTAGTCCCCAGTGAAGCAATGTTCAGAGGTGGGGTTCTGGGGATGTGATTGGGTCATGAGGGCTCTAACTTCATGAATGGATTAATCCATTGAGGGAGTCAGGGCTGGATGGCATTATTGGGAAATGATGGAAACTAGGAGATGGGGTCTAGTTGCAGGAGTTAGATAGATCACTGGGAGCATGTGGCATGCCCTGGAAGGGTATTTCTTCCTGCTTCTTCTTTTTTTCTTTTAAGAAGGAGGAGGAAGGGGGGAAGAGAGAAAGAGAGGGAGAAAGAATCAATTTTATTCAGTTTTCATGTGGCTTTTGTTGATCCAACATATAGTTGTATACATGGTGCTGGGGTTAGAACCCAGGTCCTTGAGCATGCCAAGCAAGTGCCATAATCACTGAGCCACTGCTCCAGCCCCCTTCCTTCCACTTTCTTCCTTCCTTCCTTTTCTAGCTCTCTTTCTCTGCTTCCTGACTGCCATGAAATGAGCAGCTAGTTTTGTTCCATCACACCCTTCTGCCATGATGATCTGGCTCACTTCAGCCCCAAATCAATGGAGCCAGTCAACCATGAACTGAATCCTCTGAATCTGTGAGCCAAAATAAATGTTTCCTCTTTTAACTGTTTATGTCAAGTATTTTTGTCACAGCAATAAAAAGTTGAATCACAATGAATTCCAGTGTTGCAAGATGAAGAGTTCTGGAGATTAATGTACTTACTGGGGCTGGAGTGGTGGCTCAGCGGTTATGGTGCTTGCCTGGCATGCGTGAGGATGCAGGTTCGAGTCCCATCACCACATACGCAACAAAGTGTCAGAGCAATGAAAGCTGCATGAAAAACTCTGAGCAAGTGTGCCCAGCTGGCACACTCCTGGGTTGATACCCTACACATCCCAGAACTAACATAGGAGATGGGATCATGGCAGATGTCGAACCAGAGCATCCCTTCTGACTCTCTGAATTGGGACTCAAATCCCACCAGTCCTACGGCATCAAGGAGATGCAGCCCACCCACCAATGCTGGAACTCACCAGGATACCACTGCAGACACTTGAAGACTTGGAAATCTATAAATATTGTAAGGTGAAAAGATCTCCATGATCCCAGCAGGGACTCGGGTAAGCGATAGTTTGTTGCTGCAGCTGTGGAGCCACGGCCAGCACTTCAGCAGTGGCTCTGCACAGTGGTGGTGGCAGGGGGGAATGGAGGGGTATATGGAACACTGATTTACAGGGAATTCAGATTTTTGCCATAGTGAATCCTGAATTCAGACAAAAGCCCAACATCACACAGGGAGGAGTGGATTCACCTAGAAAGCCTGAGGGCATCACAGAATCTGTTAGGTGTTCAGGAGGAGAAATGGACAATTGCCATTTTGAAAGCATGGATGGGCAAAAGGGAGCAAGAAGTGTTTTCATGAGTCCCCCCAAGACACTGAAGCCCCAGAAGTGATCCAAACTGAGTGAGAGACTGTCAGAACTTGAGACTGCCTAGCCCAGGGGTTTCTGCCGCAGGGGAAAGGAATAAGAATACAGTTCACCTCCTTTCCCGGCCCTCCATTTGGGGGTCCCTTGTGCCAAAATCATAAACATATTTCTCCACAATCCTGCCAGGACCTTGCCAACATTCAGAGGGTGAACCCAGAAAAGCAACTCTGGGACTAGCCCAAACATCAACCAGCCCAGCAGGATTCAGACTGGAGGAGCACAGGGGATCCAAGCTTAGCTTGGTCCCTCTCCCTAAATCAGAGGGCCCATGTGGATGTCCAAGGTGGATCCAGGACACACAAGATAGCAAAGGATCTGGGTCCAGGAGGCCTGGAGGAATTGGGTATACACCCAGCATAGGGAGGGCTGCTCTATACAAACACCCCCACACCTAGAATCTGGAAGCCCTCTGGACTTACAGTTCCCCCAATTGAGGCCATCAGTGGACAGCTCCTCAGAGTTGGAAATAACCTGAATTTTTCATGGCAGTAGCAGCCTAGAAAACCCCACATGACTGAGCTCTAGACCCATCTACTGGCAAACACCTTCCACCCTTAGAATCCTGTAAAGCCTTCACCTTATAATCACAGTGCATCTGACTGTGGGTTTTTACTAACAAATCTCAATCAGATACTGATCATCTGCCCCCAAGGTGTAACAAGATAACCACAGGGGTCATTTTTTGGGGGGGGGTCAATATAAATTCCAGGTTTTTGTCCTTCTTTTCTTCCTTCAATTTTTTTCTCTTCTGTTTTTTTCTTTAAGAATTTTTTCTTTTTTCCTTTTTTTGTTTCTTTTTTCTTTAGATAAATATTGCATCTTTTTCTTCCTTCCTTTTCTCTTTTCTTCATTTTTTCTCCTATATTTTCCTCTTTCTCTTTTAATTATAGATATTTTTCCTTACAGGAGGTAATTGCTAACCTACAATTCCTCTCATAGACAGTAATAATCAATGTAATAGTTACAGAAGGTACAAAGTAATTAGCATAATATGGTATGTTATATTCAATTGATGTTCATTTTGATTGTGCTCCCTTATCTGGGGAGGCATTCGATGTCATACAGATCGAAATTAGCTCACAAGTTAAGGAACCTGATATTGAACTTAACTATCCTCACAGATCCCCAACCCAAGCAAGGGAGGGGAAAAAACCTACCAACCATCAACAAGATCTCTTGGGGGTTCAACTAGAAAGGAGTCTCAGGACCCAGGCCCCCAGCACCAACCCATTCATTGAAAAACAGTAGGACAAACAACTGAATCATGCACAAAGGCACACAAACAAAATAAGAAGAACTTACTTCAATTCAAGGTCCTAGAAGAATCTGTGCATAAATGAAGAATCAGACTAGAAACACTTCACCTCAAACCCACAACTCCCAAATCATAGAGCTCATTGACAGAGAGTGAGATGAAAAGAGAAAAAACTATCAGCGATCTAATTACTAAAACACTCAAAGACTTAAAAGAAGAGCCAAAGAAGGAAGTAAGAGAGCAAACACGGTAGATGAAAAACTTCTTTAACAAAGAAATAGTTACACTGAAAAGAGAAATTTAAGACTTGAAATCCTCAGTCAACCAAAGCAAAGGCTCAATGGAAGAATTTAATAACAGATTAACTTCTATATAAAATAGAACCTCAGCCCTTGAAGAAAGAACTTCCAATAATGAGGACAGGCAGAGTAAGCTTGAATGCACAGATGAGAGAAAAGAAAAGAAAAAACAAAACAAAACTTACAGAACATGAGCAGAATTTTCAAATGCCTGGGATGAAATCAGAAGAAACAATATAAGAGTAACTGGTATTCAGGAAATCATTGAAACACAAATGAATGGTATAAAGAACATTCTTAATGAAATAGTTAAAGAAAAATTTTCCCATATCAGAATAAAGTCAGATATGCTCATCTACGAAGCATACAGGACAGCCAATAGGCCTAGTCAAATGAGAAGCTCACTGAGACACATCATAGTCAAAATGTATAATAGGGAAATCAAGCAAAGAATATTAAAAGCTGCAAGAGACAAATGCCAACCAAATTCCATTCAGAGACAAACCAATAAGGGTCACCTCTGACTTTCCAGCTCAGACCCTACAAGCAAGATGATCCTGGAAGGAGATCTTTCAATGTCTGAATGACCACAACCTGCAGCCAAGAATACTATACTCAGCAAAACTCAGCTTCAAATTTGAAGGGGAAGGAGAAGGAAGATGGTGACCAGCAGGAGGGCTACAGGTAGGATCTCTCCATGAAGTGGGGAGCCAACAGTGGGAGAAGTACCTTTTTACAAGGTGGGTGAATGGCAAAATTTTGCCAAAACTCTTTGAAAAACTAGAGAAACAGAGGCTTGGATACATTAAGCAGGGAAGGAAAAACAAATAGGGACCTAGCAGCTTTGGCTGCAAGTACCACCACCCAGTGGCTGCATGGCTGGATCGGCACAGAGGGAGGGAATAACACACACAAATATAGTCAGGACGAACTGGCACAGAGAAACCTGGTATCAGAAGGGCTCCTGCTCCTTGGCTGAACCCAAGGACTGCATTGGTGTACAATAACTTATCTGCCTCCAATCTGGCTGCAGAGACCCAGGGTGATCACCATCTTGGGAAGGCGGGTGGTCCAGGCAGCTGCTCCAAGAGCAGTGAGCTCAGGTCAGAGGCTGCCCAGTTGCTGCACCATCAGGTCACTGACACTCCAGGAGCCCCTTGTTCTGATTGCCTCAGGCCCTGTGAATTCAGGGCAGAGACTTCCCTGGGAGCTGTGTGTTCTGGATGGTAGTCTGCTTTCAGTCCCGTTGAGTTTGGAGAGGAGACTACACCAGGGGCTGGTCATTCCAGGGTCAGTGTCTTCCTCTCAGGTCCCCCAATTTTGGGGTGGAGACTGCCTCAGGAGCAGCCTGTTTGGGGCCAGTGAGGGCCTCAGGACCCACAAGTTTGGGGCAGCATCTGTCCCAGGGTGGCCACTCCCCCAGGATCAGCAAGCTCTCATTGTAGCTGCCCAGGGATTGACAAGATTGTCAGTAGCTGCTCAGGGCCCTAGCTGAAGCAGGGCAGGAATCTGGACAGGCAGACACAAAAAGGGCCCAGGGTTTCAACCCAGAAAGGCCAAAAGGCTGTATTCACAGGAAGCAGTGGCAGTGAAGGACTGCACCCTCTCCACAGGAAAAGAATAACAGGAGGATTCCTAGGAATCTGACTTCCAGCTGAGAACAGCAAAACACAGGCCCTCCACCTCCCCTGGAAGTGCCTCCATCCAGGAGCCAGATGTGATTATCTATCTGCACTGTATATTTTGACCTCCTCAGTGGAAATAACCGATAATATTTCCAACTTTCCATTAAGACATTGGGGTTTTTGTTTTTGTTTTTTGTTTCTTTTGCTTTGTTTGGCTGTTTGATGTTTTTGTTTGTGATCTTGCAGACCAGTGAGTTTTGTGCTGTATCGCTTCCTGGTAGTAAACTTCTCTGGTACCTCCTTCTTCCCTTTCTGCTGGCTCTATCTAACCCTCCCCTAAAGTCATTATCTCAGTCTTTTCCTATTTCTTTCTTTTTAAAATTTTATCAGAATATCATACATCCATTTTTCAGCTCTCACTCCAAATTCACAAGTTCCTCTCTACCTTCCTATCATACTTCCTTTGCTCTCAAGAGTATTTTTTCCTTACCTAGAGAGGTACTGAAAATCTGAAGTGAATGCCAAACTTAAAATGGGTGTTTGCTTTTAAACCAGGTATAGACTGACAATTCTCATGGAAGATAGTTGCTAATCCTTCTACTCCTCTCATAGGAGGTAATTATCACTGTAACAGTTATAGAGTGAACAAAGTAACCAGTTCAACCCTGTCTGTTATATGCATTGGCTATATATATTGACTCTTTTCCTTTATCTCATGAGGTACTGGATATCAAAAGAGTCAACAATAAATCACAGGTTTGGGAGACAGCTGTTGGACTGTACTATCCAAACTGTACCTTGAGTCCAAATAAGCAAAGAGACAAAACCATCAAACCCATCAACAAAGTCCCAAAGTGAAATAACCAGTAACAGATCTCAGGTCCCATTCACTGACACTGAAAAATGAGGGAAAGGGGAAACAATTCTCCTACTCAGACCCACAACTCTCCAACCAAGGATTCTACGGATAGGGACCTGGATAAAAACTCAGAAAATAGTAACAACAGGGGCTAGAGTGGTGGCTCAGAAGTTACGGCACTTGCCTGGCACACATGAGGATGCAGGTTTGAACCCCAGCCCCACCTACATGATAAAGTGTCAGAGCAACGAAATCCACATGAAAAACTAAATATAATTGATTCTCTGTTTCTCTCTCACACAGTTCCTCTTTCTTAAAAAAAAAATACTAACAACAATCTGATTATTAAAATGATCAAAGAATTAAAAGAAGATTTAAGGGATGAAAAAAGAGAGCAATTACAGGAGCTGAAACACCATTTTAATAAAGAATTAGAGACACTGAGAAAAGATATAGCAGAGCTCTTAGAACTGAAAAACAATCACTCAATTTAGAAGCTCAATGGAAGATGTTAATATCTAGTAAACTCTAGAAAATAGAACTTCAGCTCTCGAAGAAAGAACATCAGACAACAAAGACAGGCTGAGTAATCTTGAACACAGGATAGATAAGAAAAAAATCTTACTGATCATGATCAGAATTTCCAAGAAGTATGGGATGAAATCAGAAGAAATAATCTGAGAGTAACTGAGATAAGGGAAAACACTGAAAATCAAATGAATATAGAACCTTCTCAATGAGATAATAAAAGAAAATTTCCCCCATAGCAGAACGGAACCAGATATTCACATTCAAAAGGCCTATGCAGCACCAAATAGACCTAACTGAATAAGAAGCTCACTGACACACATCATGTTTAAAGTGAACAATAGAGAAAACAAGACTATTAAAAGTGATAAGACAAAAATACCAAGTCACATTCAGAGGCACAATAGAGAGGATCACAGTGGATGTCTCAAACCAGACCATAAAGACAAGAGTGTGGAACAAAACTTTTCAAACATTGAAAGCAAATAATTGTCAGCCCCAAATACTATATCCAGCAAAACTCAGATTCAAATCTGATGGGGAAATAAAAACTTCCATGATAAGAATAAATTAGCAACATACACGAACACAAAACCAGCTCTTCAGAGAATACTCAAAGACAGAGGAATAAGCAAACAAGTCTCAAAGCCTGCAATCAGAGGAAAGTCAATGAAAGCATAGCTCACTAAAAGATATCCAAAATGGCACAACATACAGCAAAGGTCACAGTGCCAGGGAATCAAAATCACATATCTGTTCTAACACTGAATGTGAATTGACCCAATTAAATGACAAAGATTAGCAGACTGCATCAAATACAAAATCCAACAATATGATGCTTACAGGAGACTCATACCACAGCCAAAGGCAGCCACAGATTGAAGGTAAAAGGTTAGAAAAAAACCTACCACACTTAAGCCCAAAAAAGCAAGCCAGTGTCACAATACTCATATCTGACAAAGTCGTTTTTGACCAAACACTAGTCAAAAGAGACAAAGAAGGCCACTACATCTTCATTAAAAGAATGCTACATCAAGAAGATATAACCACGGACTGGAGTGCTGAGTCACAGTGGTTGCTGCGCTTGCCTGGCACATGTGAAGACACAGGTTTGTACCCCATTACCATATACACAATGAAGTGTCAGAGCAATGAAAACCACATGAAAAACTAAATAAAACTGATTCTCTTTCTCTCTCTCTCTGTCACTGCCCCTCTCTCTCTCTCTCAGAAAAGAAAAAGATATATAACCATAGTTAACATTTATGCACCGAACTCCTACACTTATAGATCTCAACACAAAAAGTATTGGAGAACTTTAATACACTTTTATCACCAATAGATTTGATGATTTCATCAAAACAAAAAATCAACAAAGAAGTTTCTAGCCCAACCAACTGTAAATCAAATGGACCTAACAGACATCCATGGAGAAGAATATTCCATCCCAAATTGGCTGAGTTTACTTTCTTCTCAGTAGCACATGGTTCCTTCTCCAAAGTAGGTCATATCTTAGTCCACAAAGGTAATCTTAACAAATATAAAAAAGTTGATATGATCCCATGTATCCTGTCAGACCACAATGGTATGATCCTAGCAATTAATAGCAAGAAAAATAACAGAAAGTATATAAATACAAGAAGATTGAATAGTACCTTTTTTCATTTTCAAAGAGAGAATGAGAGACAAAGAATCAATTTTTTTTCATCTGGCCTTTGTTTCTCTGACACTTAATTGTGTATGTGGTGCTGGGGCTGGGTCCTCATGCATGCCAGGCAAGCACTCCAACCACTGCATCACTGCTCCAGCCCTGAATAGTACCCTCTTAAATGAAGAATGTACCAAAAGAGGAAATGAGAACAGAAATGAATAAATTCTTGAAAATAAATGAGAACGAACACACAACATATTGTAACCTCTGGGTTACATAAGAATGCTTATGAAAGCATTCTTAAGAGGTAAATTTATAGCACTGAGTGCCTTCAAAAAATCAGGAGAATGTCCAAATAAGTAAAGTCATCCTCCATCCCAAATCCCTTCAAAAAGAGGAAGAATCCAATCCCAAATTCAGTATTTCCTAATAACCAAGATCAGAGCCGAAATCAAAGAAATTGAAAACAAACAAACAAAAACATACAAAAAATCAACAAACCAAAGAGTTGTTTCTTCAAAAAAACAAAAAAAAGGTAAATAAATAAATAAAATTGACAGACCC
Organism: Aplodontia rufa; assembly: GCA_004027875.1. Taxonomy (NCBI): domain Eukaryota; kingdom Metazoa; phylum Chordata; class Mammalia; order Rodentia; family Aplodontiidae; genus Aplodontia; species Aplodontia rufa. The sequence continues at coordinate 49,685 of PVKS010007881.1, read as the reverse complement.
CTAGCCAACCTCACCAAAAGGAAGAATGAAGTGAAGTAAATCAACGAAATCACAAATGAAAATGGAGACATTACCACTGACCCATCCGAAATCCAAAGGATTCTCAGAAACTACTTTGAAAAACTCCTCCAAGTTGGAAAATTTGGAGGACATGGACAAATACCTAGCCACATATAACACTTCAAACTAACACAGGAGGATATTGACCAACTCAATAGACCAATATCAGGTAGTGAAATTGAAACAGCCATCAAAGTCCTTCCAAGAAAGAAAAGCCCAGGAACTGATGGATTCTCAGCTGAGTTTTACCGGACCTTTACAGAAGAATTAAGACCTCTCCTTAGTAAGCAATACCATAAAATTGAAAGGGATGGAATCCTCCAAAGCACTTAGTTTTTTTTAAGAGAGAAAGGGAGAGAATGAGAGAGAGAGGGAAAGAGAAAGAGAGAATCAACTTTATTTAGTTTTTCATGTGGCTTTTGTTGCTCTGACACTTCATTGTGTACGTGGTGCTGGAGTTTGAACCTGGGTCCTCGGGCATGCCAGGCAAGTGCTCCAACCACTGAGCCACTGCTCCAGCCCCCTCCCAAATACTTTTTATGAAGCAGCCATAACCCTGATGCCAAAATCCAACAAAGACACATCAAGGAAAGAAAACTATAGGCCAATATCCCTTATCAACATAGACACAAAAATCCTTAACAAAATCCTAGCCCTCTTCCAAAATCATATCACAAGAAAACATCACAACCAAGTGGGCTTCATTCCAGGCATGCAAGGCTGGTTTAACATATGCAAATCAACAAATGTAATTCATCACTTAAACAGAATTAAGGACCAAAACCATATGATCGTCTGAATTGATGCAGAAAAGGGCTTTGACAAAATCCAACTCCCATTTATTCTCAAAATTCTGGAGAAGATAGGGATCAAAGGAATTTATCTTAATTTTGTTAAGGCTATTTATGACCAACCCATAGCCAACATTATAATTAATGGCAAAAAAACTGAAAGCATTCCCACTAAACTCAGGAATAAGACAAGGCTGTCCATTCTCACCACTCATTCAATTTAATCCTCAAAACCCTAGACAGAGCCATCAGACAAGAGAAGGAAATCAAAGGGATATGAATAGGAAAAGAGGAATTTAAACTATCTATATTTGTTAATGAAATGACCCCATTCCTACAAGACCCAAAAATCTCCATCAGAAGACTTCTAGAGCTTATAAATGAATCTAGCAAAGTGTCAGGATATAAGATCAACAGCCATAAATCAATTGCTTTCCTATACTTCAACAGCAATTCTGCTGAAGAAGAAATCAGGAAATCCATCACATTCACAATAACCTCAAAAAAGAATAAAATACTTGGGAATTGGTCTAACAAGGAAGTAAAAGACCTCTACAATGAAAACTATCGATCATTAAAGAAACTGAATAAGACTTGAGAAGATGGAAAGATATCCCATATTCTTGGTGAGGCAGAATTAATATAGTTAAAATAGCCATTCTGCCAAAATGCTGTACAGATTCCATATACTCCCTATCAAGGTACCAATGTCATTCTTCACGTTTATAGAAAAATCAATTCTTAAATTCATTTGGAACAATAAGAAACACAGAATAGTCAAAGCAGTGCTAAGCTAAAAAAAAAAAAAAATGAGATTGGAGGGATTGCAATACCTGACCTGAAATTATACTATAGAGCTGTAGTAACAAAAACAGCCTGGTATCGTAATAGGCAGGAAGACCAATGGAATAGAATAGAAGATACTGAGACTAACCCACAAATCTTCAACCATCTGATTTTCAACAAAGAGGGCAAAAATACAGCCTGTTCAACAAATGGTGCTGGGCAAATGGGACAGCTATATGCAGACAATTGAAATTAGATCCTTATCTCTCACCACGCACAAAAATCAAATTGAAATGGATCAAAGAACTAGGAATTAAACCAGCAACAATACACTTATTAGAAAAAAAGATAGACTCAACACTTCACCATATTGGTGTAGGCTCCTTCTTCTTTAACAAGACTCCCATAGTGCAAGAACTAAAATCAAGAATTAATGGGTGGGATGCCACTAAACTGAAAAGCTTCTGCACAGCTAAGGAATTAGTCCAGAGTGTCATGAGGGAACCTACAGAACGGGAGAAAATCATGGTCTGCTACCTCTCTGATGAGGGCTAATATCCAGAATATACAAAGAACTAAAAAACAGAACACCAAAAACAAAATCACTCCAAAATAAATGGGCTAAACAGAAACTTCTCAACAGAGGAGCTCAAAAGTCCAAAAGATATAGGAGAAAGTGTTCTTCATCACTATCAATAAGAGAAATGCTAATGAAAACTGCAAATAGATTCCACCTCATGCCAGTCAGAATGGCAATAATAAAGAATACAAACAATAACAGATGCTGGAGGGTTTCTGGATAGAAAAGAACATTAACACATTGTTGGTGGGATTGCAAATTGGTATAACCATTCTGGAAAGCAGTGTGGAGACACCTCAAAAAACTAGGGATTGATCCAGCGTGTCCCCACTCCCACCCCTGCTGGGTATTTTCCCAGAAGAGCTACAAATAGCTTATTACAGAGATTACAGCTACATCAATATTTATAGCAACTCAATTTACAATAGTGAAATTTTGGAAACAACTTAGATGCCCCTCACTGGATAAATGGATCCAAAAAGTGTGGTATATATACGCAGTGGAGTTCTACTCAGCTATTAGAAAGAACAATGCCATGACTTTTGCAGGTAAATGGATGGAAATGGAAAAAATAATGCTGAGTAAAACAAGCCAAACCCAGAGACTTAAGGGTCACATGTTTTCTCTGATATGTGGAAGCTAGAGTAAAACCTAAGATAGGATGAAAGTCAGTCAAGTTTATTTAATAGACCCAACAAATTTGAAGTAACACAAAAGCTGGGAGAACTATAGCTACAGTGGGTGGAGAAAGTGAGGCAAGAGAGGGAAGGCAAATGGGGGTGTTCAATACTGTAGAGTACATTTGGTTCCTATGAGAAACCCAAATATATCCAAGCAGGCATATAAACCTAGTAATTTCAATGTTTAAATTACATGCACATGGTCATTGATTTCTGTAACTTGGGGGAACTACAGAGGAGTCATGAGATTGAGGAGTGAGAGAAGGGGGTGTGATTCTGGACAAGGTTCAGGTTAAAGCAACTCTGTCAATATACATGCATGTATAAAGGTGAACCAACAAATCCCTTCATTATGTAAGTTGATACTGAACCAATAAAAAAAATTCAAAGGGGAAATAAAACATTTCACAATAAGAGCAAATTTGCAGCATTCATGAACAGAAAACCAGCATTCCAAAGAATTCTCAAAGGTAAACTCTAGGGCTGGAGCAGTAGCTCAGTGGTTACAGCACTTGTCTAATATGCATGAGGACCCAGGTTAGACCCTAGCACCACCTACATAACTAAGTGTCAGAGCAACGAAAACCAGATGTAAAAAAAGTTAATTATTCCCCCCCCCTCTTTCTCACTGTCCCTTTCTCTCTTAAAAACAAAAACAAAACAAAACAAAACAAAAAAAACCCCAGGGCTGGGAGCCGTGGCTCAGCAGTTTTAGGGCTTGCCTGGCATGCGCAAGGACCTGGGTTCAAACTCCAGCACCACGTACACAAGGAAGTGTTGGAGCAACAAAAGCCACATGAAACACTAAATAAAATTGATTCTCTCTTTCTCACAGTCCCTCTCTCCTTATAAAATAAATTTTTAAAAGATTTTAAATAAACTCAAAACAAAACAAACAAAAACAACAAAAAGCAAAATCCACCACACAGCCAATTACATCCACAGATTGAAGATGAAAGGATGGAAAAAAATCTACCAGGCCCACATCCCAAGAAAGCAAGTCAGTGTTACAATGCTTATGCCTGACAAAGTAAAAGTTCAAACATAAATTAGTCAGAAGAGGTAAAGAAGGCCACTACATCCCAGTAAAGGCAACAATACAATAGGAAGATGTAACCATAGTTAATACATACTCCCTAAACAACAGTATGGAAAAATCACTCTATGACATAAATCCACTTGTGGACCTCAACACGATAATACTGGGAGACTTTAACACTCCTCTATCACCAATAAATAGACAGATTGTCAAAAAAAAAAAAAAAGAGAGAATAGATCTCCAGCCTAAACAACTCCATAAATCAAATGAACTTAACAAACATCTATAGAATATTCCACCCCAAATTGGATGAGTTTACTTTCTTCTTAGCAGTTCATGGATCCTTCTTCAAAATAGATCATATTTTAGTTCACAAAGGAAATCTCAGCAAATATTTAAAAAGTAGATATTATTCCATGTATCCTATCAGACCACCATGCCATGACCCTAACCAATTAACAGTAAAAATTATAAAAGAAAACACACATATACATGGAGATTGAATAATACCCTATTAAATGAAGAATGTATCCAAGAAGACATGAGAGTAGAAATCAAAGAATTTTTGGAAGTGAATTAGAATGAAGACACAACATATTGAAACCTTTGGAACAGCATGAAAGCATTCTTAAGGGAAAAAATTGTAGCATTAAATGCCTACATTAAAAATCAGGAGAGATCTCAAATAACTAAGCTTATGTTCCACCTCAAATCCCTACAAAAGGAAGTCAAGATCAGAGCTGAAATCAATGAAATATCAATGAAATCAAGAACAAAAGAAAGAAGGAATCAATGAAACAATAAGCTGGTTCCTCAAAATAAATAAATAAATAAAATTGACAGATCCCCTAGCCAATCTCAATAAAAGAAGGAAGGAATTGAAGCAAATCAACAAAATTACTTACAAAAAGGAAGCGATGACCACTCACCAAATGGAAATCCAATATTTTGAAAAACTATACTCCTCTAATTAAATAATCTGGAAGACATGAACAAATTTCTAGACACATACAAGAATCCCAAACTGATGCAAGACAATATTGAAAGCTGAAACAAGCCAATAACATGCACTGAAATCTGTATAGCAATTAAAAGCCTTTCAGAGAAGAAAAGCACAGGGACCTGATGGATTCCCCACTGAATTTTACCACAACTATGAGGAGGAACTAACACCTCTCCTTATTATTATTATTAAAGAGAGAGAGACAGCAAGAGAGAGGGAGAGAGAAAGAGAGAAAAAAATTTTTATTTAGTTTTTCATGTGGCTTTCGTTGCTCCAAGACTTTGTTGCGTACATGGTGTTAGGGTTTGAACATGCGTACTCACACATGCCAGGCAAGCGACATAACTGCCGAGCCACTGTTCTAGCCCTCACCTCTTCTTATTAAGCTATTCCAAGAAATTCAAAACAGGGATTTAGCTCAGTGGTAGAGCACTTGCCTAGCACGCGCAAGGCCCTGAGTTCGGTCCTCCGCCCTGAAAGAAAAAAGAAAAAAAAAACACATTAAGATGATCAAGTAGGGCTGGCACCATGGCTCAGCGGTTGCGGTGCTTGTGTGGCATGTGTGCGTATGCGGGTTCAAACCCCAGCACAATGTACACAACAGAGTCTCGGAGCAATGAAGGCCACATGAAAAACTAAAATAAAAATTGATTCTCTCTTTCTCTCACTCACTTAAAAAAAAAAAAAAAAGATGATCAAGTAGGTTTCACTCCAGGGATGCAAGGCTGGTTCAATACTCAGATCAACAAATGCAATTCCTCACTTAAACAGAATTAAGGACAAAAAACACATGATCACCTCAATTGATACAGAAAAGGTCATCAATAAAATACAGCACCCATTTATGCTCAAAACTGTGAAGAAGATAGATATCAAAGGAACTTATCTTAACTGTGCAAAGACCATACATGACAAACCCTCAGCTAGTATAATACTAAACAGAGAAAAGCTGTCTAGTATTATTAGCATTTCCACTAAACTCAAAAACAAGACAAGGCTGTTCACTCTCACCATTTTTACTGAATATAGTTCTTGAGACCCTAGCTGGAGCAATCATGCAAGAGAAAGAAATCAAAGGGATAAGAATAGGAAGAGAGGAAGTCAAACTATCCCTTTTTGCTGATGACATGATCCTATATCTGGAAGATCCAAAAAACTCCTTCAGACAATTGCCTGAGCTTACAAACAGATTTAGCAAAGTGGCAGGGATAAGATTAATCCCATAAATCAATAGCTTTCCTATGTCCTAACAATAAGAGGGCAGAAGAAGAAATCAGGAAATTGGTCCCACTCACAATACCCTCAAAAAGAATAAAACACTTGGGAATTAATCTAACAAGGGAAGTAAAAGGCCTCTACAATGAAAATTGTCTAACACAGAAGAAAGAAATTGAAGAAGACAGGAGAAGATGCAAAGATGTTCCATGTTCTTGGTTAGGCAGAATTAATATAATTAAAATGGCCATTCTGCCAAAAGTGCTATTCAATGCAGTCACCATCAAGATACCAATGTCAATGATTTATGAGTGTTGATTTTATAACCAGCCACTTTGCTGAAATCATTTATAAGCTCTAAAAGTCTTCTGGTAGAGCTTATTGGGTCTTCTAGGTATAAGATCATTTCATCAGCAAATAGAGGCATCCTGACTTCCTCTTTTCCTATTTGAATTCCTTTTATTTCTTTCTCTTGTCTGATAGCTCTGGCTAGAGTTTCAAGGACTATATTGAATAAGAGTGGTGAAAGTGGACATCCTTGTCTTGTTCCTGAATTCAGTGGAAATGCTTTCAGTCTTTCTCCATTAAGCATAATGTTGGCTATGGGGTCTGTCATAAATGGCACTTAGTAGTGAATTACATTTATTGATTTGCATATGTTGAACCAGTCCTGCTTTTCTGGAATGAAGCCCATTTGATCATGATATATTATCTTCTTGATGTATTTTTGCATCCAGATAGATAGACTTTTATTAAGGATTTTTGTATCTATGTTCATCAGGGAAATTGGTCTGTAGTTTTCTTTTCTTGATATGTCTTTGTTAGGTTTTGGTATCAGGGTTATATTTCCTTCATGGAACGTGTTTGGGAGGGTTCCAACCCTTTTATATCATGGAAAAAAATTGTAGAGGATCAGTGTTAACTCTTCTGGTAAAGGTCTGATAGAACTATCCCATGAATCCATCAGGTCCTGGGATTTTCTTTTTTGGAAGGTCTTTGATTGCTGTTTCGATTTTGTTACCTGAGACTGGTTGATTTAGAATTTCAGTGTCCTCTCTTGTTAATTTGGGAATGTCATATATGGCAAGATATTTGTCCATTTCTTCCAGATTATCAAACTTGGCAGAGTATAATTTTTCAAAATAAGTTCTGATAATCTTCTGGATTTTGGTTGTCTCAGTGGTGATATCTCCACTTTCGAGTTAGATTTTGTTGATTTGCTTTCCTTCATCTTCCTTTTGGTGAGGTTGGCAAGGGGTCTGTCAATCTTATTTATTTTTTCAAAGAACCAGCTCTTTGTTTTGTTGATAATAGAAATGTCTCAATGGAGGAAATCCAAAAAGCACATAAATATATGAGAAAATGCTGTACATCACTAGCAATCTGAGAAATGCAAATAAAAACTTCACTGAGATTCCATCTCACTCCTATCAGAGTGGCAAAAATGAAGAATATGAACACTGACAGATGCTGGAGGGGATGTGGGAAGAGAGGAACACTGTCACTGTTGGTGGGACTGCAAACTTATACAGCCACTCTGGAAAGCAGTGTGGAGACTACTCAAAAAAATAGGCCTGGAACTACCTTATGACCCAGCTATGCAACTCCTTGGTATTTTCCCAAAAGAGCTAAAATCGGCTTATTACATGGATACAGGTTCATCAATGTTTTTAGCAGCTCAATTTACTATAGCTAAACTATGGAACCAACCCAGATGCCCCTCACTGGACAAGTGGATTCAAAAACTGTGGCATATATATTCAATGGAATTCTACTCTTCTATCAGAGAGAAGAATATCATGACATTTTGCAGCCAAATGGATGTTGTTGGAAAAAAATATGCTGAGTGAAATATCCCAAACTCAGAGGCTCAAGGGCCAAATGTTTTCTCTCATATGTGGAAGCTAGAATACAATTGGAAATAGACTGGAAGTTGGCTAAGCTAATAATAACAACCTCAACATGGGTGAATTAATACATGAGAAGGGGGAACCTTGCCTATGACACTAGAGGATGAAGGAAGGGGAACAGGGAGGGGGAAAGAGAATAGGAGGGACATTAAGGAAGCTGGAGGGAGGGAGTAGGGGGGTTATCAACCCAGTTGGGAACCTTCGACTTCCATGAGAAGCCCAACTAATACAGGGATAAGTAGGGAGAAACATGGGATTGGGAGGAACCCAAAGGGGGAAGAACATGAAATGGCATCAGCCTCGGCTTGCTCTGTCATTTTGCATGTGTTCATGATTGTGTGGCAACGATTCCCTCCTAAATGTAAGAATATGTTGAACAAATAAAAAAAAAATACCAATGCCATTTATTTACAGATATCAAAAAAGCAATTCTCAAATTCCTTTGGAACAACAAGAAACCCAGAATAGCCAAAACATTACCTAGCAAGAAAGATGAAACAGGTGGCTTTGCAACATCAGATCTAAAATTATACTTTAGAACTAGAGTAACAAAAACAGCATGATACTGGTATCAAAATAGGAATGAAGACCAATGGAATAGAATAGAAGACTCTAAGACAACCCACAAATTTTTAAATATCTGATATTTAACAAAGGGGGTCAAAATATAACATGGAGGAAAGATAGCCTATTCAACAAATAGTTCTGGACAAACTGGACAGGCATTTGCTGGAAGTTGAAATTAGATCCTTATCTCTCACCTTGCACAAAAATCAAATCAAAATGGATCAAGGAACTAGGAATTAAACCAGCTACCATACAACTGCTAGAAGAAAAATTAGGATCAACACTCCAGCATATGGGAGTTGGCAATGACTTTCTCAACATGACTCTCAAAGTGAAAGGATTAAAATAAATAATTAATGAGTGGGATGTCATTAAATTTAAAAGCTTTTGCTTAACCAAGGAATTGATCAAAACTGTCAAGAGAGAACTTACAGAATGGGAGATAATCATGGCCTGCAATTCCTCCAACAGGGGATTCAAAATTTTCAAAGATCTCACAAAACTTAATACCAAAACACAAACAATCCAATCAATAAATGGGCCAGAGAACTAAACAGAAACTTCTCAAAGAGGAAATTGAGCAAGCCAATGAATACATAAGAAAGTGTTCTAAATCACTAGTAATCAGAGAAATGCAAACCAAAACTACATGAAAATTTCAGTTCACTCCTGTCAGATTGGCAAAGATGAAGAATAAAAACAGTAACAAATACTGGAGGCATTGTGGGGAGATAGGAACACTAGCACACTGTTGGTGGAACTGCAAACTGGTACAGCTGCTCTGCAAAGCAGTGTGGAGATTCCTCAAAAAATTAGGTCTATCCCCAATCCACTGTACAACCCAGCTATCCCTCTTCTGGGTGATTTCCCAGAGGAGTTTGAATCAGCATATTGCAGTGATGTAGCAAAAAAAAAAAAAAAAAGTGTTCATAGCAGCTCAATTTAAAATAGCTAAATTATGGAACCAACTCAGATGCCTGTCACTGGATGAATGGATCCAAAGGTCTGAGATTATATATATGTATATACAATTTTATATATATATACACACACACATACAATTATATTATAGCCTTTGAAGGTAAATGAACGGCAACGGAAGAAGTTATGCTGAGTGAAATTTACCAAACCCAAAGACTCAAGGGTCAAATGATTTTCCTTCATTTGTGGATACTCAGAATGGAGCCCTGGCTTGGGTGAAAGGTAGTCAAGCTCTCATAGTAGACCCACCAAAGGCATAGCAGCACATAATCTAGCGGAACCATAGGTATGTAGGGTGAGTGGGGGGAGGGAGAATTGCTGGGGGGAGGGGAGAGAGGAGGAGGATAGGGAGGGATGTAGAGAGACAATCAACAATGTAGCATACTCTTTATCCTCTTTAGAAGGCAAATAATACTATGCAATCATTTAATTCTGGAAAATTTGCAATCATATATATATATATATGGACATTTATAGCTATTATAGGGGAAATATAGAAGAATCAAGAGATGGATGTGGATGATGTGGGGGTGACTCTGGATTAGGATCAAATGCATATCATATTGTTACTTTATAAATGTTTACGATTATAACTAAACTCCTTAATAAAAAAAAAAGAATGTACTTACTAGTGAACTCTATACTTAAAGATGGTTAAGCTGATAAATTTTGTGTTTTGTGTTTTAACAATTTTAAAAGTAATGATAGAAATGAATTCACTTCAAATAATAAAGAAAAAATTGCCCTTTCTCACTCATTTATTTGGAAGTTAATTTTTGATTGCATCATTGTAGGAAAAATGTTAGATACTACAAGTAGAATCATATAATGCATTTTCCACTGGCAATAACACTGGCACAGGATGGAATGATTTGGGAATTTACACACTTGAACAGGATAACTTGTGTTTTTCTGGAGTGAACAAAGGATCTAGTAGATACAGAAACTGAGCATGCTCCCCAGCATCCTAGGCACATCTGCTCATAACCCAGTTCCTAGGTAAACGTAGCTATGTTTTCATTTCATTTTTATCAGTCCCCACACTTAACAGCACTCTTCATCTCAAAGATGTTTTAAATGTTTATATAATCTTGTGAGCTTCACCTAAGACGTTGGCGATTTTACAATTTGTCAGATAGGTTATCTAACACATGCTGGGAATCTTCATCAGTGACTTAGTACAGAGTAATGATTAATAAAGAAATTAGTTTATTTATAATTCCACTCACTCACTATTATGATTTTAGGCTAAATGCATAACCTCTTCAAGTTTCTATTTCCTCATCTGTAAAGTGGAGTACTATGAGGATTAATTATGGGCAGTCAACAAATCTAGTAAAGCACCTGACATAGTGACTTCCAATAAATTGTATTAATTACATTTAAAGTAGCAAATTATTTTTGTAAGATTCCTGTAACCTATAAATCCTGACATTCTTTTATTATTAAAGATGATTCCTGAGTCAAAACAACTAAAACTGTGAACTCCATGAGAGCAGAGATAATGTCTTCACCTTTGCATCCTGGGCAATCCAATTAAATGAACATTTATTAAGGTCTCATTACAAAGTTCTATTCTAAGCATAAGTTAGAAAGATAGATAAGATGTGATCCCTGTTCTCAAGATATTTATATATCAGTGGGAGGTGACTACAGGATGTGATTAATCCAAAGAGCGAGTGGAATTCTAATATGAGGATGGGGAAGGTCATCAGTGACTATTAAATTCATCCCAGACTCTGTATCGAGCTTCTGGCCATACCCATGGCTAGTGTCTGTCCAGGCTGGTTGTCTACATGCTTATTTGTTAAAAATGTGAGAGTGGGGCTGGAGCAGTGGCTCAGTGGTCACTGCGCTTGTCTGGCATGTGCCAATATGCAAGTTCAAACCCCAGCACCACGTACACAACTAAGTCTCGGAGCAATGAAAGCCACATGAAAACCTAAATAAAATTAATTCTCTCAGTCTCTCATTGTCCCTTCTCTTAAAAAAAAATAATGTGAACATGGAGGTGGTTAAAGCCATAGTAGCTGGTTTATGGAGAATGGAGGATTCAAGGATTCTGGCTCCGAACCTCTCTTTCTTTCATCTTAAAATAACTAGTATATGTCCCCATAAAATTTCTTCTAATTTAGGGCTTGATCCAATGACACACCTGGAACTACCCAAGTTACACTTTAAATTTGCAATTTCATTTATTAGCCTTAATCTCCATATGTAAGTAAGGAATGTCCATTTCACATGAGAAACTATGGCTCAGAAAATTTAAACGATTTCTCAAAAGTGTGCCTAGTAAGTGGTAGAGCCTGGATGAAGTCCAGAGTATGTGAGCACAATTTAATAGAAGATAAATAACCAGTTTTCTGCAAATATGGTGTTTGCTCGATTTAGAATTGTACCTGTGCTTTGAATCTTCAAACCAGTAAACTTCAAAATGATTAACATTGAAAGAATATTATAAAATCCTTGTACTTTTATTTTGCAACAATATTCATTGTACTATAACATGTTGAAGCAACAAAGCCAAACACACCGGTGACTTAATTCTAGTTACTGCAGGTAACTAGATCCACTCACAGCAGAGGCTAGTGATAAAAAAGCAATCGAGAGGTTCTTTTTAGGGAAGACAGAGATTGAGGTGAAGAACACATGTATTGCTTGGTCACTGCTGCTTCTACATATCCTTAAAGTGGAAACAAACTTGGTTTTTACTGATGCTACTTCTTGTTCACCTATTCTTAATTTTCTAGTTCCTGAAGTGAAGAAGGCTGAGGATAGCAAGCTGAAGCATCACCTTAATTGTTTTTAAAAATGTTTCAGAAACTGTGTGCTCTCTTCAGACTCTGTTAATTTAATAACAGTTGACTGATCACAGAGAATAAGCAGGTTAAGAACCTAAGAACACTGGATGATAACATTAAATGTTAAGCACATTCTTATTAAACAGCTTGCATACGTGGGCCAAGGGTGGTGAGTTCTCATGTTCACTGGGCTGCACTGTACGCCAGACACTTCAAAGAACATTCCAAGATGGTCTGACTTAATGGAAGCTTTAAGCTAAGCTGCAAACCCCATATTTTGCTCTATTTTAATGTTTTTTTAATTTAGTTTTTATTACAAAGTGCTGAGACAATTCAGTTTCTAGAAGTCAATGATGATTTTTTAAGAGAGAAAAAAAAAGAGGGAATAAAAAAGAAAAAGCAGTGCCCTGGATTAAAAAAGAATCAAAGGGTCAAACAACCAAATGTACTGTGAGTACTCAATCCTGATTCCAAAAAATCAACTATAAAATGACATTTTTGAGACAATCAAGGATATTTGTTTATAGACCTGGTATTAGATAATACCACTAAATTGTAAGTTTTATGAATATGGCTTTGGGGTATGTAAGAATCTGTTCATATTTTAGAGATGGATGCTTGATATGTGACAGGACAAAATTATATGATATTTGGGATTTGCTTTTAAGCATTTCAGCAAAGAAAGACAAAAAAAACCAGGACAGATGAAATAAATATGAGCTAACTTAGTAATTATTGAATCAGGATAATGGACGTTTATTGTACTATTCTCTGTGTACATTTTGACCTTCTCTAGTCATTCTCCATATACTACCTAGAATGGTATTTAAAAACAAACCTAGTTCTCTCACTTTCTGCTTAAAACCCTTCAATGGATTCCAACTCTTGGAATACAATCAAAAGCTCTCGTATGACTTATACGAGCTAACCCCTGTCTCTTGGCCACCTCCTGCACTCCTAAGCCCAGCATTTCTAGTTTCTTTCAAGGTTAAGATCAAGGTCTGTCCTAGTCCATGACCTTCCCAGAGCTGGCCACTGTGTTCCTCCCTGGAACATCCTTCACTACTCATTTTTTTTCTCCTTTATACAAGACAAACCTTCCCCCCTGATCTTTTTTTCTAGAAATCTTTAAAATTTGTTGTTTTATGTCTGTTTTCCCCACTCTTCTGAAATCTCCATGTGTATTTTGTTTCCCGTTGGATCAGTAAGAAACACTCCTCTCTAAGCTTTTGAATCCAAACGTACTGTAGTGATATTTAAATTTACTTTTTAAATATTAGAAAGAGGGAATTGTGTGACTCTTATCCAAAATGTTGTCTTAGACTTTTGGAAACAGGGTTGAGGAAAACAAGACATTTGGAGGAAAAATATCAAAGGGCAGCAAGTGATGATTAAAAGCAAAACTACAAAAGGGGACATGGTGACACCACTGTGATTCTCTGAGTGTCTGAACTACTTTCCATGGCTATGTGTTTCCCCTCCAGCTCAGTCAACGCCCTGACCTGCAGGGCAGTGAAATACAGCCCTCACTAATGGAATGGGTCAGGGTCAGGATCCAGACAAGTAACCAAGATCTCTCACTCCTCTTCCAGGGAGCCAGAGTTGGCAGGGGATGTGAAAAAAATGTACAAGACCACAATCACAGGAAGATTTTAACATAGTGATGTAAAAATTGAGAGTGAACTCTCAAACACACAATTTGAACATGGCAGTAACAAATCTGAACTATTGGACTTCACTGCCCATTATCATCACCACTGGGAATTAAACTGAGCAGTGTTCTACCTCTGAGCTACATCAACAGTCCTTTTATTTCTTTAGAGACAGGATCTTGCCTGATAGCTGATGCGAGACTTGAACATCTTATCCTCCTACCTCAGACTCCTGAGTAGCTGAGATTAGAGGTGTGTGCCAACACACTCAGCCCATATTATCATTTTAAAAATTTAACACAACTTGGTGCTTATGATGCACAAGGCACTGGTTTTAAGTTCTTTACAGCTATTAACTCATTTAAAGAGTTAGCCAGGCTGGGTGCAGTGGTTCATACCTATAACCCCAGCGACTCAGGAGACTAAAGCTGGAGAATTGCAAGTTCAAAGTCAGTCTCAACAACTTAGTGAGGCCCTAAGCAACTTAGTGAGACCCTGGTCTCAAAATCATCAGTGGTTAAGCAACTCCTGGGTTCAATTCCTGGTACAAAAAAAAAACAAACCATTAGCCAAGGGGCTGGGCTTGTAGTTCAGTAGTAAATCACTTGCCTAGCACATGTGAGGCACTGGGTTTGATCCTGAGCACTGCATAAAAATAAATACATAATAAAGGTATTGTATCCATCTAAAATTGAAAAAAAAAAAAAAGAGCCAGGCCTGGGGGGTGCATGCCTGTCATTCGAGCTACTCAGTAGGCTGAGGAAGGAGAATTTCAAGTTTGAGGCCAGACTCAGCAACTTTGCAAGATCCTGTCTCTAAGTAAAAATCACAAAAGGTTGGGGATGTATCTCAGTGGTAGAGTTCTCCTGGGTTCAATTCCCAGTACTAGGGGAGAAAAAAGGTATTGTATAGATGTTGCTTTCTGGATTTTGATACTTGTTCTGTGCTTATCTAAGAGAATGTCCTTGTTTTTAGGAAAAAAGCATTGACGTATTAAGGGGTTAAAAAGTCATGTCTGTAATCTTCTAAATGGTTCAGAAAAAATAATTTACATATGTAATATACAGAGACAAGGATAAAGCAAATGTTGGAAAATATCAGTGTTTAGGAAAGTTAGAACAGTATATGGGAATTTGTCATATTCTTCCAATTTTTCTAAAGTCTGAAATGAAGTCAAGGTTAAAAAAAAAGTTCAAGTAATCATGGCAAACTCAATCATGGGTAAAATGGTTGCCACATTATCTTCTTTACATTTTAAGTATTTCATAACTTTTTTTTAAAGATAGGGAGGGGCAGTAAGAGAGAAAGAGAGAAGCAATTTTTAGTTTTTCGTGTGACTTTCATTCCTCTGATACTTTGTTGTGCACATGGTGCTGGGGTTTGAACTTGAGTACTTGAGCATGCCAGGCAAGGGTCGAAACCCCCGAGGCACCGCTTCAGCCAGGTATTTCATGATTTTAAAAGAAAATAATTAAATAAAACATAGCAAATTATTCACAAAAAAAGCCCTCCAAGTCAGAGAGATGAGGTTGTCAGCCCCACAGAAGGCAGCTTATGAGTAAACTGACACAAGGTGCCCTCAGGTGGCCACACTACTCCACAAGGAAAGGGGGCGACAGCCTCGTCTCCACAGTGGCCCCAACTCTTCAGCTGTGACCTGGCATCTTATTTATCTGAAAATGGCAGATTTTTCTATATATAAAAAAGGGTAAACAAATTAAGAAGCATTAAAACACTTCTGAAGCTTCTTTACCCATTGTTCAGTTATGGTGCACGCATGTATGCCAGTGTTGTGCAGTCAGTATTTATCTGCCACGCTAGATATCAAAAAGTATAAAAATAAATAAGACTCGGCCAAATGCTCTCCCAAATCCACAATCTGACAGGGAGAAGGGTCCTGGGTGCCTATATGTGCCAGTGGTATCATTTTCTTTTCTTACTTCCTGTCCTCTTTCTCTCTCTGGATTTTCTTTGTCTTCAGTTCTGGAGATTGAACTCAGAAGTGCTTTACCCCTGAGCTTCATCTCCAGTCAGACCCCCACACTTATTATGAGACAAAGCTAAGTTGTCAGGCAGGCCTTGGACTTATGATCCTTCTGCCTCAGTCTCTCAATTCACTGGGGATTACAGGCATGTACCACCACACCCAGCTGCTCATTTTCATTATTGCTGCCTCATTTTATTTTTAAACTAATGCTAGAAGGATTTCATTTATTCCCATTTTATAGATGAGGAAGCCCAGAGAAATTAGCCTGTCCTAAATTACATAGCTCCTAAGTGACAAAACTTAGAGTCTGCCTGACTCCAAGTCCAGGCTCTCTCGATATCATCATGTTTTATAAGTCACAGAAATATGAACACTGAAAAATTTCACTTACTCAACATCCTCAGGAATGAGTCATGCTGGGGAGATGAGTAAGTGAAAGGCCATCCTCTAAGAAACATTGTTCAAAACATTCCAAAGTTAGATCTGAGAAGACTCCAGAATCTTCTGGCAAAAGTCTCTTCCTCTCTGCATTATTTTCCCCCTCTTGGGCTTCTGGGATTTGAAGCCCAGCACACCTTGTCTCTAATTAACATGTTCTTTCCTGAAAGTTCTAACATGAGAAAGCAAAAGATCCCTTTTATCCTTCATATTTCCCCAAAGCACAAATAAGACAGAATGAAAATTCAGAAATAGTTTTGGTACGTATGAAAGGAGAACAAAACAGGAAACATTCACAGAAAATACAATCAGTACCAAAAAGTTGGGTGTTCAAGGCACAGCTTTCTGTTACCACCTTGGGTACCCACCCAATCCTATATCTTAAAACAATGCCTTTTGACCCTAGATTGGGGGTATGGCTTTGCTGGCCTGTTTCCCCCCACCTTTTTGGGGGGGGGGATTGGACCCAAGGCCTTGCTGTGCATGCTAGGCAAGTGCTCTATCAGCCATTTCTGTTCTGAGACCGTTTTGCTAAGTTACCAGGCTAGCCTTAAACTTGCAATCTTCCTGACTCAGCCTCCCGAGTAGCTGGTATTACCAGCACATGCCACCATGCCTGGCTTTCTACACACTTATCTAATAATAGTAGCAATTATAGCTAATGGTTGAACACTTACTACATCCCAGGCACTATTCTAAATACTTTACATGTATTGGCTAGTTTAATTCTCACCACAATCTTATGAGGCATGTACAATGACCACCTTCCTTTTATAGATGAAGGCACTGACGCACAGAAGGGAAACAAGTTGCCTAAGTTCAAACATCTAATAATAGAGCTGGAGACAGGTGAGGTCCAGAACCAGCATTTCTAATTACCACACACAGAACTGACCCTGTGTTAAGTCAACCATTCACCTGTATTCTATTCAGTTTGTCTCTGTTGTCTGTCTCCAAAATCAGAAAAATGTATGAGTGTGTTGTGTGTGTGTGTGTGTGTGTGCACACATGCACATATGTAAAGGTAGATTCGTTTGGGGGAAAAATTACCAAGCATAGTCATTTTGTAAAGGAAGGAGGGATTGTGTACAGGAGAAAGTTTTTTCATTTATTATTTTAATATCAAATTATAACAAACTATTAGGAAACAGTGGATATTTTCCCATATCATTAGGACAGTGGTCAAGAAAAGGGGTTAAGAGTAGCTACAGGTTGAATTCCAACTCTTACTTTATTAGCTGCTTGAATTTCACCTACCTTCTTTCTCTGAGTGTTTTCTTGTCTATAAATGAGAATGATGACTCCTATTTGGTAGGGATAGTGATAGGCAAGACACTATAATTAAGGTGGGATTTATTACAGGCACTTAATATTTTTCTTTCTACAAAACCACTTTAATGGCTGAAGCGTATCAAATCTCATGGGGGACAGACATGATTCATTTAACCAGTTCCAATCTGTTAAACATTTGAATCATCTCCAATATTGGCAATAATATAAACAATAGCAAAAATTTTCCACACATTTCTTTAGGTTTAAATCCTAGATGAGCTCTGTAGGCTTTTTTTTTTAAAGAGATAGAGGGACAGTAAAAGAGAAAGAATCAATTTTATTTAGTTTTTCATCTGGTTTTTGTTGCTCTATTAATTGTGTATGTGGTGCTGGGGTTTGAACCCACATCCTCGCACATGCCAGGCAGGTGCCATAACCACTAAGCCATCACTCCAGCCCCCTCTGTAAGCTTTTAAAGTATATTGTCAAATTATCTGTCAAGGTGGTTGTGGTGGCACATGCCTGTAATGCCAGAGACTTGACAGGTTGAGACAGAATGATCACAAGTTCAAGGGCAGTGTGGGCAACCTAGCAAGACTCTATCTCAAAATAAAAATGGATCAATTAAAAAGACTGGAGATGTAACTTTAGTGGTAAATCACTCCGGGTTCAATTCCCAGTATGTATGTGTGTATGTGTATGTGTGTGTGTGTGTATGTATGTATGTATATATATATATATATATGTCAGTACATAGCTTTACCAAGTTAAACATTCTCTACATTGTATTAAAGGTACATATATTCAACTTGTCAATGCTGTACTTTTTTTTAAAGATCTATGCTAATTTTACAGGCAACAGCCCCAAAACTCACTTAATTTTTTTTATTGGTGCATTATAATTATACATAATAGTGGGATTTGTGATGCCATATTCATACATGCACATACTTTGATCACTCTCATCCCCTTGTGCCTTTCCTTTTCCTCCCCTCCTCCCTCCCCCAATCTGCTTGCTTACTCTACTGATCACCCTTCTATTATTATAATTGTATATATAAGCATAATTCATTCACAACTCGTTATTATTTTATTCAGACATTTCAATGTCTTGTTATATCATAAAGCTCTTATGACTCATACTTTAAAAGTATGGGAATGGAACAACAAGAAAAATAATGCAAATAGGCTAAAATTGAAATGTGGTATGTTGGGCTGCGGCATTGGTTTAGAGACTGGGGCTCCTGCCTGACAAGCCTCAGCACCATATATACAACTAGGTGCCAGAGAAACAAAGGACAGATGAAAAACTAAATAAAACTGATTTTCTTTCTCTTTTGCTTGCTTTAAAAAAATTTAAAAAATAAAAAATGTGGTATATTATAGAGGAGGCATTTGACATCATTTATAAATGGATAAACTTTTCCAATGATTTTCAAAGTACTCCCTGGAACTGTAGGGAGTAGAGGTGGTTAGGAGGCGCTAATTGGATGGGATAACTCTCATTCTTCCCCACTTAATTATATTAATCAGTGTTACATATTGCATTTATTGGTAAACTTTGATCTGAAAGGTACTGTACTTGAAAGCAAAAATAAAAAACATTGAATACAAAATTTTGCAATAAGTAAATAGATAAAATAAGTTGACTCTCACATCAAATACAAAAATATACTTCAACTGAATTAAAAGATTAAATGGAAAAACTCACATGAATGATAAGAAAATATGGGCAACATTAACTCATCTTGAGAATGAACAGGACTGCTTAAAGCACAAAAGAGGCGCTACTTACCTTGGTGTTTCCTAATATGTGTGCCTCAGCTACAGGTTTGAAGTAGTTCTGTAGTCAGAGATGTATGGAAATGCCACATACCAATAACAGAGCCTCGAGGTGGCTTGGGGTACTAACAGCTCTATTAGCTATATTAGCATCCCTAGACGACCGCAAAATACACACTGTAAATAAAGCAATGTACAAAACAAGCAAATATCACTGAAGGATATATCCTAGTGTCTTATCCCCCAAGCAGACTCTTGACAGACTCTTTGTCTTAGACATTCTGGAGCCATCCTTGTTGCCCTCTGGAAAGTCAAACTGTCCTTAGCAGAGAAAGGCTCTGAGAAGTCCTACAGTAGAAAAAGAATAAAAGTAATTCAATTTGCATTTGATGACTGAAACTTTCCTTCAACATGATGCCTATTAGCATCCACAGAACTCATAGTATGCATCCTGCCAAATGCCAAGGGATGTGGAAATTAATATTTGAACAGGAAAATGCTATATGAGAGGTATCTTGTTGAAAGGTGTACTATCCATATTTTACTGATGCTCAATTTGAGGTTCTCTCCAATGTGATCTACTGACGTAGCACTGATGCTTTAATTTAGTACACACATTCTTACAATAAACTGCTGCATGCCAAAATAAAAGCTTCTGTTTCAAATTGCCTTGGGTTTAGATTCATATATATAATCATTAAGATGTCCTTAGATCGTGGAATAATGTGGAAGGATGTATGCAAATGATCCAGTGTTAAAAATGTATTGTAGGGTTGAACTTTTGCTTTTTTCTCACCTATATCTTATGCAACTATAGATGCAAAAAAATTGTCAGGTACTTCTTGTTCTGCTTTTTATGTCACATTTGCAAAAAGAACTGAATTAGACTGTTTAAGGAATAGAGCTATACAGTTCAGTTAGGTTCTTCCACAAAAACTGATTGTTACTAGAATGAGAATATAAGTGTTTAAAACCTTAAGCCTTATTTTTTTTTTCACTCTAAAAGTATCCTTTAGGAGCTGGAGCGGTGGCTCAGGGCTTCTGGCACTTGCCTGACATGTGCAAGTACGTGAGTTCAAACCCCAGCACCATGTACACAATAAAAGTCTCAGAGCAACAAAGGCCACATGAAAAACTAAATAAAATTGATTCTCTCTCTCACTGTTCCTCTCTTTAAAAAAAAAAAAAGTATCTTTTAGGTTCAAAGTAAAGGGAAAAAAAAGAGAAGGAAGAGGTAAAGTTAACAGTACAGGGATAAGTATTCCCTGTTATTGGTTATTTGGCCTTGCTACTTAAAATCAATGTTAATTTGAATAGTAAAATGTTAAGTTTATGAGCATTAAGATTGAACTTCAGGGCTAGAGATGTAGTTCAGAAGTACAGGGCTGGCCTAGCGTGCATGAGGCCCTGGGTTGGATCCCTAGCATCACAGACACATGAAAGATTCAACTTCAGATCTATTTCTATGTAAAATGTATTTCTGTATGTTTAATCACATCAATGCAAATAATACATGTTTGTACACGTATATTGTATTAGTAACTTCTAGATCTTTTGTTGTTAGTTTATCAGACTTCTAATTTTTGTTTTTTAAAGATAGAGTGAGAGAGAATCAATTTTATTTATTCACCTGGCCTTTCTTTCTCCAACACTTAGTTATGTATTTGGTGCTAGGGTTCAAACCTGGGTCCTCGTGCACTGAGCCTCCACTCCAGTCCCAGATTTTGAATTTTAATAAAAATTCTGCTGCTACAAAATCCTGGAATGTCAATTTTATTTGAGTATCACTTGACTCTGTAAAACAATCTTAATTCATTTTAAAATAAAGTGAATATTTTTGAGTATTTGAAATCTGAATTAAATAGCATCTCATCTGATTACTGCCGGAAACTGAAAAACAATTCCTCCTGCGTTTCCTATTTTACTTACACTGACTAAATTGTTGTGAATGTAAGTACCCGTACGTATGTGTGTGTACATTGTGTGCAGTTTGTTTTTAATAGGAATGTGGCACTGATGACTACAAAGCTGGCTCTTGTGAGTCTGTTACATCTATGCTACTGGATGTGTGATGACTCAACACACCTACCTCTTTTCTCAATCACAATGAACATGAAAGACATTTTGCCATGATGTCCTTCATCCTTCAACCAATACAAATAAAATCCTAAACTCAGTATGAACTCAGGCACTAAAAACTCCGTTTTAAGGTGCTCATCCAGAATATCATAAATATTACTTTGTTTTAGGTTGGCATCAACATAACACCACAAAATTTAAAATAATTCTTGCAGATATTTGGTGGAATCTGCAGGCAATATATTTGGATCTCAGGCTGAGACACACTGCCATGGATGACAGCCATTCATTCAACAATATTTACTGAGGTTACGATGTGCCTGGCACAGGAAATCCAACAAACTGCCTGCCTTTAGGAGCAGCCTTACTTACAGTCCAGTGAGAAGGGAGACAATATACAGGTAATTATATAATCTCACGTAATGATGAGTGGGATAAGAGAATGGAGAAAAGTATGGAATTGCTATTTCAGAGAGGTTGGTGAGCAAAGACATCTCATTGTTGCTGAGACTGCAGGAGACACCTACATGAATCCTACCAGGAAAGAGCTTTCTAGGCAGCAGAGCAAGTACAGCCCTAGAAACTGGAACACACTTGAAAGTGTTTGAAGACCTACAAGGAGGTCAATGTCACAGCCACATGGGTTGCAGAAATGTCAGAGAAATAGCCAGAGTCCTCTATGTTGTAGTGAGCGCTTTCCTGTCTCTTACAGAAGAAATGGGATAGCAGAAAGCATTCTATTAACAGACTGGAGGTGGAACTCTCACCTCTGGAACTCAGCCTTTTTAAAAAATCTTAACTGATATATACAAATTTTATGTATTTATGGGATACCATGTGATTTTTACGCATTTATATATTGTGTGATATTGTATAATATTCAAATCAGGCTAAACAAAATCTCCTCAAACATTAATCATTTCTTTATCTATTTTCATCCTACTATGCAATAGAACATTATAACTTCCAACTATAACAGTATGTGTTAATCAACCATTCCCTATGTTTTTTTCGCTGTTTAAAACCAATTTTATTAAGGAATAATTTACATAAAACAAAAGGCATCTATTTTAAGAGTATAATCTGATGAGTTTTGGCAAATGTATAAATCTATAACATACCACTATAATCAAGATAAAGAATATTTCCATCTTCCCCCCCAAGGTCCCTTGTTCTCTTTTGTAGTCAGCCCTCATCCCCCCATCTATGCCAGAGTCAGGAACTCAACCGAGATTTGGGTACTTAGCATTATTTTACATATTGAACCCAAGGCTGTGCAATTACCAAACATATGATTGACCACTGAGCTACACCTCCAGCCCAATGGGACTCCTCATTTTTAATGTGTACTTTGTGCTGTCCAATATGGTAGTCACTAGTCTCAACTGGCTAAAATTAATTAAATAATATTAAAAATCCTTAGTTGCACTCACCATATTTCAAGTGGCTAGAGGATGCCATATTGGACAGTTAGAAGCATAAAACATTTCCATCGCTACGCACAGGTTTTTGTGTGTGGTGGGGGTAGGTTCTGGGCTTTGAATTCAAGAGCCTCACGCATTCTAGGAAAGTGATCTACCACTGAGCTATATCCGTAGCCCTTCTTCATTTTCAGTCTTGAGACAGGGTCTAGTGAACTTGCCTGGGCTGACCTGGAAGTTGCCATCCTCCTGCCTCAGCCTTCCCAGTTGCTCAGATTATAGCCATGAGCCAATATATCTGGTTCATAGATAGTTCTACTGGTTAGTTCTTTTCTTTCCTTTTTTTTTTCAAGAGAGAAGGACACTGAGAGAGAGAGAAAGACAGAGAGACAGAGACAGAATTAATTTTTTTTACTGGATTTTTTTTGCACATGGCTTTCATTGCTCTGACACTTAGTTGTGTATGTGGGTGCTGGGGTTTGAATGGGTGTACTTGCACATGCCGGGCAAGCACCATAACCACTGAGCCACGGCTCCAGCCCCTTGACAGGTTAGTTCTGACATGTTACCCTGGTGGAAGTTGACCTTCATCTCACAGAGTTAACTAGCTTGAAAACCAAGTAATCCATGAGTCATATTAACTAGATTTATATTACTATCTGTGTTTGTTACCTTTGTCACCAAATAATTAAGAAAGTCATGCAAGGGAAGAGTTTTGTTCATGCTTGGGCCAAGGTGTTGAAGGGAGAGGAGCATCTACTGGGATGGCATGATGATGGCAATGTAATTGTCCAGAGGTTCACCATACAGAAATTCTTCCTCCATTACCAAGTGTAAAAGATAACCTATCTTATTAAGGGGAATGTTGATTTCCTTTAAAACTTACAAGGCATAATTTTATGAAAAATCAAACCTCAAAATCTTAAGTCTTATTAAAGCTATAATTTTATTAACATGTTAAGTCTTATTAAAGTCATCATTTTTATTGGTATAATATAATTATGCATAATATATAGTTTTTTAAAGGTAAATTCTGAAGCAGATATGCTGAAAAATTAACTTTTGTTAAAATTAATAGTGGACTGGAGCGCTGGCTCAGCGGTTATGGCACTTGCCCAGCATGCGCAAATATGTGGGTTCAAACCCCAGTACCACATACACAGAGAAGTGTCAGAGCAACAAAAGCCACATGAAAAAACTAAATAAAATTGATTCTGTCTCTCCTTCTCTCACTGTCCCTCTCTCTTTATTTAAAAAAAAAAACTAGTAGCAGATTTTTTTTCAAAATAATTTTTTTCTGTGTACTTTTCAATGTTTGATTTTTTTTTTTTTTGGTACTTGGGCTTGAACCCAGAGGTGCTTAACCACTGAACCACATCCCAGTTCACCCATTTTTCTTTTTTGTTTTGAGACAGGATCTCGTTAAGTTCCTTAGGGCCTTGCTAAGTTGCTGAGGCTGGATTTGAAATTGCAATGCTCCTGACTCAGCCTCCTCAGCTGCTGAGATTCCACATGTGAGGCACTACACCTGGTCGATGTTGGTTTCTTAAAACAGTTCATACTATATATGCATAGAAGAAAAGCTTGAATGATTCATCAGAAATGTTAACAGCTGGCTGGGCTGGGGATGTAGCTCAGTGGTAAAGTGCTTGCCTATCATGCACAAAATCCTGGGTTTGATTCCAGTACTGATAACCCCCAAAATTGTTAATTGATAATAAGTAATTTTAACTTTCTTCATTTGAAAAACTTTTTCCCAAACATTCTATATAAGCAATTTATTTTGTATTTAAAATGACAGAAACACAATAATGAGATCTTCCCCTACAAGGTGCTCACAACTGGACAAGCAGCAATTTTCAAAGTGTGATCCTTAGACCAGCAGCATCAGCAACTATACTTGCTAGAAATGTAATTCTCAGGCTCTTCCCTTCCACACTTATTCTGGGGTGGAGCCCAGCAATCTGTAGTTTTATAAGCCTTCCATTTGATCCTGATGCTTGCTAACATTTAAGAACTACCATGTGAAGGTCTAAGTTATAGCTTTGCTAGGCAGGCGTTCTACCACTGACCTACATCTCTCCACTTCGCCATTCATACGTACCTTGGATAAGGAAATTTTGTGGTATTTATGACATAAAAGTGCATGACAGTGTTAGAAATGAAAACTGTTGTCATATCATGTGCTCTAAGGCTTTAGTAATTCATTCTTTGCAATGTGCATGAGAAAAATGAAGCCTCACTGCAGGGGTAACTTCGCAGTCGCGGAAAAGCAAAAACTTTCCACTTAGAGGGTATATCCAATCCCTTATCCCCCAGTTTACAAGCATTCTATTAAAAATTGCTCCAAGATAAATATGTGTCATTACAAGCAAAATACTGTCAGAACAAAGATAAACAATTCTTCCAGCCTAAATTTTTAAAAAACTGAAAAATGACCCTTTCAAGATGGTAACCTATATTACATCTATGTAGTAGAGCGCTTGCCTAGCATGTATCTCCTAGATTATGAGATACACTATGAAGGAAACATTATTTTGCATGAGCCAGAGAAAATTGGCAAGAAAGTAATTAATACTTGAAGGATTTTTCTTTCAAACACAATTTGTTTTGAGGAAAATCATAAACAATTAGGTGCAAACTTATCTTATAGATGCGGGGGAGAGGATTTTAAGGAAATGAAATTATACCTACAGTTAAAAGATTATTGATATATATTCAAGGTATTTATACTGTAAATGTAAAGACGTACAGGGTTTGCGAAACCAAATGGCGCCTAGGCGACCTCCACTAGGGGAGGAAAAGGCAAAAACTGGAGTTCAAGTGCCTCGGTGGTTGGAACAGCTGTGGGAACTGAGAATGCAAAGGCGCAGAAAAAAAAAACCTTGAAAGACACTCCAAGAATCAATTCTACCCCACCTCCATTTACACCCTTTATTTTTTGAGGGGGGGAGATTTTATTTATTTAAATTCTATTTATTTTTTCATCTAGCCTCTGCTTCTCCAACACTTAGTTGTGTGTTTGGTGTTGGGGTTTGAACCTGGGATCTCGTGCAAGCCAGGCAAGCGCTCCAACCACTAAGCCACCACTCCAGCCCCCACTTCCAAGCCCAGACTAGACAATTTCATTCAACTTCCAGGCGCGCTGTATCCCTGGACTTATTTACTGTACCTCTTCATTGAAAGCCTTTCCACTCCCCTCCCCTTCTAGCAGTCGTGAACTTCACACCCTTTACTTCAACACCCATTCCCTTTAACTCGATTTCTACCAAGCTTCCCTGCATCCTCCCTCCAGCTCAAGGAGGAAGTGCCGCTGGGCGCGCCGCACAGCACCCTAGGAAATGTGGTTTGTCTGACTCTCGCCTGGGCCCGTAGAGTGGGGGAGTCCACAAAGGAGCTCCAGTTAAAACTACAACTCCCGGCAGGCCTTGCGAGACACCATCTTCCTTTCTAACCCCCCCTCCCTATTGCCGTCCTCTTCCTCTTCTCCGCGGGCACTGCACCGCGTGGCGTCACGGTATATGTAGTTCTTTCTAGAAGTACGATCTTAACACGCGATGGCCAAAAGCGGCCGGAAGACTCTAATTCCCAGAGGGCGGAGCAGAAGCTGCGCCTGCGCACTCCTAATGAGGGCGTGTATGTCTGTCTGAGGCGGAGAGAGCGAGAGTGAGTGTGTTGAGTGCGGGGTGGGGTGGTGGCCGTTACGTTCGGGGCAACGGCTACGGCTGTGAGAAGTAAGAAGAGAAACAACGTCCGGCGCTTCCGCCTTCGCTTAGGAGGAGGAGGAGCTGGTAGGGAAAAGGAACTGATTCGCCCTGGGCCTGGACTAGATCGAGTTGGGCCGGTTGGGGTTTAGGCTATGAGCCTTTGAGGGTCGCTTGGGACGCGGAGCGAGACGCGAGAGCCGTGAGCTATGTCTCAGCCGCCGCCGCCGCCGCCTCCGCTGCCGCCGCCGCCGCCGCCTCCCCCTGAGGCTCCGCAGACTCCGTCGTCTTTGGCGGCGGCGGCGGCAGCTGCTCCGGGGGGGCTCTCGAAGCGGAGAGACCGGAGAATCCTTTCCGGGAGCTGCCCGGATCCGAAGTGCCAGGCGCGGCTGTTCTTCCCGGCCTCCGGTACTGTCAGCATCGAGTGTACCGAGTGCGGACAGCGGCACGAGCAGCAACAGCTGCTGGGGGTGGAGGAGGTGACCGATCCGGATGTAGTGCTGCACAACCTGCTGCGGAACGCGCTGCTCGGGGTGACGGGGGCACCTAAAAAGAACACGGAACTGGTAAAGGTGATGGGCCTTTCCAACTACCACTGCAAATTGTTGTCGCCTATATTAGCTCGCTATGGAATGGACAAACAGACAGGCCGGGCCAAGCTGCTCCGGGACATGAACCAGGGTGAACTGTTCGATTGCGCTTTACTGGGCGATCGCGCTTTCCTTATAGAACCGGAGCACGTTAACACGGTGGGCTACGGCAAGGACCGCTCCGGAAGCCTCCTGTATTTGCATGACACTCTTGAGGATATCAAACGAGCCAATAAAAGTCAGGAATGCCTCATTCCAGTGCATGTGGACGGGGATGGACACTGCCTGGTGCATGCTGTGTCTCGGGCTCTAGTAGGCCGGGAGCTCTTCTGGCATGCCCTGAGAGAGAATCTAAAACAGCACTTTCAGCAACACCTAGCCCGATATCAAGCCCTGTTTCATGACTTTATCGATGCCGCAGAGTGGGAGGATATTATCAATGAGTGTGACCCCCTGTTTGTGCCACCTGAGGGTGTTCCCTTAGGTCTGAGGAACATTCACATATTTGGCCTTGCCAACGTGTTGCATCGCCCCATAATTCTGTTAGATTCCCTTAGTGGCATGAGAAGCTCTGGTGATTATTCAGCCACCTTTTTGCCGGGTCTCATACCTGCAGAGAAGTGCACCGGAAGAGATGGCCATTTGAACAAACCAATCTGTATTGCATGGAGTAGCTCTGGTAGAAATCATTATATCCCCCTGGTAGGCATAAAAGGAGCTGCTTTGCCCAAACTGCCTATGAATTTACTTCCTAAAGCATGGGGTGTGCCTCAGGACCTTATTAAAAAGTACATCAAACTTGAGGAGGATGGTGGTTGTGTTATCGGAGGAGACAGAAGTTTACAAGATAAATACTTACTTAGGCTTGTTGCTGCTATGGAAGAAGTCTTTATGGATAAACACGGTATCCATCCTAGTTTGGTTGCTGATGTCCATCAGTATTTCTATAGAAGGACTGGGGTGATAGGAGTTCAACCCGAAGAAGTTACAGCAGCTGCTAAAAAAGCAGTAATGGATAACCGCCTTCACAAATGTTTGCTCTGTGGCGCTCTTTCTGAACTCCATGTTCCTCCAGAGTGGTTGGCTCCAGGAGGGAAACTGTATAACTTGGCAAAAAGTACCCACGGACAGCTGAGGCCTGACAAAAATTATAGCTTTCCCTTGAACAATTTGGTTTGCTCATATGATCCAATGAAAGATGTTCTAATACCAGACTATGGATTGAGTAACCTAACAGCTTGTAATTGGTGCCATGGCTCATCTGTGCGAAGAGTCAGAGGAGATGGATCTATTGTGTATTTGGATGGAGACAGAACTAATTCTAGGTCCACTGGTGGCAAATGTGGTTGTGGATTCAAACACTTTTGGGATGGTAAAGAGTATGACAATCTGCCAGAAGCTTTCCCTATTACTTTGGAATGGGGAGGAAGAGTGGTCAGAGAAACAGTATACTGGTTCCAGTATGAAAGTGATCCATCTTTGAATAGTAATGTTTATGATGTTGCAATGAAACTTGTTACCAAGCACTTTCCAGGTGAATTTGGGAGTGAAATCCTAGTTCAGAAAGTTGTCCACACTATATTGCATCAGACTGCCAAAAAGAATCCTGATGATTATACTCCTGTAAATATCGATGGTGCTCATGCCCAAAGAGTCGGAGATATACAAGGACAAGAATCAGAATCTCAGCTTCCAACTAAAATTATTCTTACTGGACAGAAAACAAAAACTTTGCACAAGGAAGAGTTAAACATGAGTAAAACTGAAAGAACTATTCAACAGAATATTACGGAACAGGCTTCTGCAATGCAGAAACGGAAAACAGAGAAGTTAAAACAAGAACAAAAGGGGCAGCCCAGAACAGTTTCTCCCAGTGCCATTCGTGATGGGCCATCCTCCGCACCCGCTACACCTACCAAGGCTCCCTATTCACCTACAACTTCTAAGGAGAAAAAGATTCGAATAACAACTAATGATGGACGACAGTCTATGGTTACACTTAAGTCTTCAACAACCTATTATGAACTTCAGGAAAGTATAGCCAGAGAATTCAACATTCCTCCATATTTACAGTGTATTCGATATGGCTTTCCACCTAAAGAGTTAATGCCACCCCAGGCAGGAATGGAAAAAGAGCCAGTTCCTTTACAGCACGGTGACAGAATTACAATAGAGATTCTGAAAAGCAAAGCAGAAGGTGGTCAGTCTGCTGCAGCACACTCAGCCCACACTGTGAAACAAGAAGAAATTGCTGTTACTGGTAAACTGTCATCTAAGGAACTTCAGGAGCAAGCTGACAAGGAGATGTACTCCTTGTGTCTTTTAGCAACATTAATGGGTAAGATCAATCTTAATTGTGAAAATAATACACTTGAGTTTTTGTTTCTTTGGAGGAAAAAAAATCTGTGGTCACTGTAAATACTTGATTACATATTTTTGGAGAAAATTGTTTAGTGATTTTGACAGTAGATGTTTAATGTGACTATTAGGAAAACAGTTACAAAGCAAAAGTAGTCCCTCAAATGGCACCAGATTATTTAAATACATCTTATTTTTACAATGGTTTTTCTTTTTAAAAAACAGATTTGTAATGTATCTACTTAAAGCCTTCTCAGTTTTTTTTCCCCTAAGCTCTGTTTGGCCTTTCCATCTTGCTCATTTTTCATTTATTTTAAAATTTCATTTTCCTGCCTGTCATGTGACTTCAGGACTTCCTGCTTGATGAATTGCAGTTTCTGGTGTTTATTCTCGATGCACTTCCATCTAATAGTCTCTCTCCTCCATTTCCTGTTCTCTCTTTCCTAATTCATCACATTTTTCTTATGTGTACACTAGGATTTATGTTTAGGTAATTTTAGTGCTCAGTGAATCTTTACCATTGATTGTAGTGAACTATTATAGCTCTTGAGAAAAATAAGAAACACAGATGTTAATGGGTTAAAAAGTGTTTCTTTTAATTAATGCATCATAAAGGAAAATATCACCCAAATATGTAATTTAAAGCTTTAGATGATTTGGGATACTGTTCAGTGGTGCAGTTTTTACATTATCTTTATTTGCTTAATCTTGTTTTTAAGTCACTGTTAATGTGCTTTACTAAGTCTTTTTTAAAAAGTATGAAGTAAAATCTAAATACATTAAATGTAAGAAGGGTCTTATTTTTGCTGAGATTAGAGCTTTCAAGTAGAAAGGTGATCTGAGTTTTGATTGTGTTCTAAGAATGCTAAATAACAGTGAATTGGGGCTTGACCTGCTGTAATGCAGATCATCTATTCATCCTGGCTTATTAAATTTGGGGACCTAGTAATTAATGAGAGATCTAAAAGCTCTACACAATTTATAACTTGATATTGATAATTTTAGTTTACAAATATAGTAATTGAATTGAACCATAAGTCTGGAATTGTTCTAGGTAGCTTACATATTTCTGTCTCTTGTTAAGAGTTTTTGGTTTCTTAGAACTGCTTGGGAATAGAGGGAAAATAATGTGATCTTTGGAGTAAGACCTAGAATTTGAATCTTGGCTCCACTACTTATTAACTTAGTGATTTCAGGCAAGCTGCTTAACTCCCTAGTAATTCAGTTGCCTCTTTGTACAAAATACCCCTTCTAGTTGGTGTGTGAGGGTAATGGTGAAGTAGAACTCTTAAAAAAATTTATTCGTTCATGAAAAATGGATATAATTATATACACACAGAAAGCATTTTAAAAGACTGGCAATCTCCCAGGTCAAAAATAAGAAAGAGAAGGTCTTCCTCAGTACAAGGTGAACTTTTGAGAATGTGGCTCATATCTTTAACCTTGTATATTCAGTACCTACTATAGTGTCCAGCAGGTAGTAGGCACTTCAAAATGTTTTTTTAATTGAATTCAATAGGTGACATTAACACATCTAAAGAAAGGCTGTATCTGCAGAAATGGAATGGATGGTCAGCACTGAACATTGAAAAAGAGTCTGAAAAGCAGAATTTGGCAATGTTTATACACTGCTGTACAAAGGAAAAAGATACATCATCTGGGTTTCATGATAATTCTGGTAACTAGCAAGGTAATCTTTGCTGAGGGGCAGGAATGTTTTATCAGTCCCAACTGTGGCCTCTGAAAGATCTCAGTCTCTTTATCTGATTCCATATGCATCAAGGATTTATTCTTACTTAGTTTACTGATAATAAATTGTGATGTACAGGTGAGAGTGCAGATAAGGATTATATTCACTTAGAAGGCTATGTTCTCCATTGTAGATTAATAAATTGGCAGGGGTGGAATTATGATCAGTAGTCTTAAATAATGGAGCAGCAGGAAAATAGATTTCATAATGAGAATTAGTAAATTATAATTCTGCCTTTTAATTTGGTGTGAGCTTCCTGGACCTGAAAATCTGAGAACTAGACCATGAACTGCAATGAATTCTGATCCCTTCCCTCTTCACCTCTAATATGTTTTTATTCTCAGATCCACAAGTCTTCTACTTCCACTGTCAACATAAAATTTAAAGTAAAGATGTGTTTTGCCAATTTTATAGTAGTAGCACTTGAGAGACTTTCTGCTAAGACAGTAACTGCCATCT
The DNA here is from genome assembly GCA_004027875.1 of Aplodontia rufa. NCBI lineage: Eukaryota > Metazoa > Chordata > Mammalia > Rodentia > Aplodontiidae > Aplodontia > Aplodontia rufa. The sequence continues at coordinate 17,780 of PVKS010007881.1, read as the reverse complement.
ATAAATATTACTTTTATCCTTGTAATTCTCTTTATAACTGTTTGAATTATATAGAAGATATTCTTAATAGAAAGTGATGTGTTTATAGAAATGTCAATTTGGGGATAGTTATATACACACAACAGTATGTAAAGTGTATAGGGGAATTATTGATGTTTAGATTAGAAAGGTTTGAAAATGACATGGCATATTTAGAAAATTGCAAATTTCAAAATGCAGAAATCAGTGTGTGAATTACCAAATGTGAACTAAGCTGCTGTTATATTAGTTTAGAAAATAGTTTATCAAGCATAATACTTTTCAAATAGGGGACTCCTTGTCATTTAGGATTAGAGTTTAAATATATATCACCCTCTAAAATTTTTTGTTTGTTTTGGTACTGGGGATTGAACTCATGACTCAGGGGTGCTCTCCCACCAAGCTACACCCTAAGCCCTTTTTTATTTTTTTTTTTTGAGACAGGGACTTGTTAAGTTGCTCAGGCTGACCTCGAACTTGAAATCCTTCCTGCCTGGGTCTCCCAAGTCACTGGGATTACAGGCATGTGACACAATCCCTGACTCTCAGGGTATGAGAGATCTTTGCTGATCATTCTAAGTAGATCCCCCCCTTTCTCTAAATCCTTTTAATTTCCTTTATAGCACCCAGCACAAGTTTTAATGATCTTATTTGTTGGTTTAATTTATTTGCCTCGCTCACAAAGTTGTAAAGTCCACAAAGACAGACTCTTATTCACTAATGACTGTTGTCACCTAGGATAAGACCTGGCACATAGTAGGTACAAAGTAAATGCTTGCTGAAAGAATGAACACAGATTATTTCATCAAAATAGATGTATGCTATGAGCTCGAGATCATGCTTTAGGTATAAATGTAACTGAGACACAGTCCTTGCCCTCTATTAATTTACCTGTAGCATCTCCACCAATTAGAGTCCCATACTTTTGTAGCTTTTATCAACACATTGCCAGCCTTCTTTTTTACAGACATAAAAATAATAAAGCCCCAAAATATGAGCTACATAGCATTTTAGAAAACTTCATCTGATTAAGTATCATATGTATACATGGACATTGTATGTCTTCATTAAATAAGCTGACTATGTAATAGCCAGAAACATATTTGTCCTTTCTTTTGCTTTTAAGTAGAATATTCATTAAATAGAATTTATGTCTGTTATTTATGTCAACAAAACAGTAACTAAGCCAGATGCGGTGGCGCACTCCTGCAATCCCAGCTGCTCGGGTGGCCGAGGCAGGAGGATTGCAAGTTCAAAGTCAGCCTCAGCAATTTAGCAAGACCCTGTTTCAAAAAAATAAAACATGGGCAGAAGCAAACAAAACAAAACAACAACAAAAAAACCCCACCAAAAACAAAAACAAGAAGTAAATACATCAATCAATATATCAGTCTCTTGCTCTATATAGATCATTCATGGAACTAGTTAATTTTGAATCATATAATGGTAGTGTAAAATGCAATAAATTGGTTCTACCTATAATTCATGTTTTAAAATGTTTTATCCAGACCACTGAACTTAATTTTTTTTTTATAAACCATCATTTTCATATAGTACTTGCATGACTCCTAACTCTAGCTTTGTAAAATATGTTAACTAAAATTTCTTGTAGGTCAGTTAATTTGTGTGTTTTCACAGTAGATATGATAGTTGGTATATGATGCAACAAAAATATTAGGCTAATATCTTTTTTCTTAGTATTGTATTTCATTAAGTTGCTAGTTGTTATTTTTTAATTATTGTTGTTGTTGTTGTTATTTTTTCCCCAAGAGTTAAGGACGGGTTTAAGGTGAAAAACAATTTGTCAGTTTGGAGTTATTTAAATGGAATTACCTAACTGTGATATGTACCTCTCTTCACTACAAAGGTTACCAACCTATCAGAAGTCTAGAAACTTATTTGATTTTTCATGCCTTCACTCTTCCTGAAATAACTATATGACTTTAATATATATTTTAAAAATACAGGGTATAGGGGCTGTAGTGGTGGCTTAGCAGTTACAGCACTTGTCTAGCATGCGCAAGGACATGGGTTCAAACCTCAGCACCATGTACCCAATGAAGTGTCAGACCAAGGAAAGCCACATGAAAAACTAAATAAAATTGATTCTCTCCTTCTCTCTCACTGTCCCTCTCTCTCTTAAAAAAAATAAAAATACAGAATCTTGAAGTGTAGCTCAGTGGTAAAGCACATGCTTAGCATCCATGAGGCCCTGGGTTCAATCCTCAGCACCAAAAATAAAAAATATACAATATTTTGTAATTTCACAATACTTTTCTTCACCTTTTTTTGGTAGTGCTGGGGACCACCAAATCCAGGCCTTGTACATACTTATAAGCAAATGCTTTACCATTAACCTACAACCTAAGCCCCATAATGCCTCTCTTTTTTTTTTTTTTAAGAGAGAATCAGCTTTATTTATTTTTTTCATCTGGCCTTTGTTTCTCCATTTAGTTGTGTATGTGGTGCAGGGGTTTGAACTCGGGTCCTGACACATGCTGGACAAGTACTGTAACTGCTGAGCCACCTCTCCAGCGCACTCAATAATACCTGTTGATATCCATAAGTGCCTCAGGTTTTTCCAGAATCATGTTGGAGATTAACATGCTTATTTTTTTATTACATTGGATCTGAATATTCTTATTGCATTTTTTTCAAGTATTGGGTGACAGTTTCAAATCTAGATAGTAGTTTTTAATATTATTCTTTATATACCATTTGAAAGCCTTTCTATTGATTTATATATAGCATATTTGTAATGGAGAGCATTCATAAAATTGAGTAAAAACTAATACATACACATGTACCTTAAGATAAATGTATGCCTTGTAAATGGGGATTTTATGTAATCATGCTTTGAAGATTTAATTTAAATATTGATTCCTTTCTGTGCTCAGTTGTTTGATATCTGTCTTTCATGTTTTTCAACTATAAGATGGTATTTTTAAATTTCAAAGAATTCAAATATGTATAAAGTAAAATGTGGCAGTACTTCTTAATATTTCTTAATATTTGCACTTTCCAGAGAAAATCATTACAAATGTGTTGGAATGTATTTGTTCAGAGTGTGTGTGTGTGTGTGCACACATTCATAAACAATTGTGCATGTATGTGTATTAAAAATATATCCTTTGATACTGATGCTAACCCTAAAAGCTGTGTGGCTGGATACCTTTAAGATACAGAATGTTAAGATGGGGAACTGGTATGCTTTTCTCAGAAAGTTTTGACTATTGGTAAATAAATTTTTAAATGGGAGAATCTATAGGAAGAGTGGAGAGATGGCAACAATGCTTTCATCAGACGAATACCTTTGGGATTCTCTTGTAGAAACAGTCCTGTAAATTATTATTCAAATTATTTTTAAAAATTGGAGGTGTTTATTTGAACTACCCATTATTTATTTTATGTTCACAGATACTTGATTTTGGGATTAGTTTTAGGTATTTCTTTTGGTGTTTTGTATTTTATACAGATATTAGATTTTGAAATTTACAGCCTTGCTTCATAAATTGCAAAGTAGAAACCTCAACTTGCCTTTTATTTTTATTTTTTTTTAAATTTATTTATTTATTTATTTTTAAAGAGAGAGGGACAGTGAGAGAGACAGAAAGGGAGAAACAACTTTATTTAGTTTTTCACATGGCTTTAGTTGCTCCAACACTTAGTTGTGTACATGGTGCTGGGGTTTGAACCCGGGTCCTCGTGCTTGCCAGGCAAGTGCTGAAACCGCTGAGCCACCTCTCCAGCCCCTTATTTTTATTTTTAATTGGCACATAGTAATTGTGCACATTTATGGAGTACAGTAGGACATTTCACATCACATGTATACAATGTGTAATGATCAAATCAGGGTTATTAGCACATCACCTCAGACACATCATTTTCTGTGTTGGGAACATTATAAAATCTTCTCTACTGGCTATTTTGAAATGTATAATTATCAATTGTAGTTATCCACTGTACTGCATAAAGTTCGTTATTTCTCCTGCACCTCTCTGCCCATTAACCATCCTTTCTCCATTCTCCCTTCCCCATAACTTCCCCTAAATTGCCTTTTTAAATATTTAAAGTTAAAAAATTATGATGATAACCTTTGTAACTCATTTTTAACTGTATTTGATTATTAGAAAAAAATTAGAAAAATACGTATTTTGAAATAGTTAATTTTAACAATTTTTTAGAAATTAAAACTACTTCTTATCAAATAGGAAAAAAATTGGATAAATGAAAAGAAACCATAATATCATTACCATAGATAACCACTGTTTAGGTAAAACGGAAGGATATAGGAGGAAGGACTGGTAGAAGACAAGATGTGAACAGAGATTATTTATGATGGTGATATAGAGTTTTTTTCTATATTTATATACTTGTAATACATTGGAAAGAAATATTTTACTGTTGTACTGTAAAGAAACAGTTGAATTATAAAATAAAACTAATTGAAGACTATAGTAGAAAATATGCAGTAACATATTTACAATACTATTCCTATTCTCTAAGACTTTGCTTTCTAGTGAGTGGTAGAAAAATCACTGTCTTTATTTTTGCTATTATTTTGGTTTATTAGATTCATGAAAACAGATGGTGCTATTAATTGTTTTATAGATATAACTTTAAAGAACAATTATCATTACACAGCTAAAGTTAAAATTTTTTCTGGATTGTTTTCAAGCATTGTTTAAAAGGAAAAACCTCATTGTAATATTCATTCTATACATTCATTCAACCATTACTAAGAGTACTATTGTTCATTTAGCCCTGTACCAAGCCCTGAGAATAGAAAGTCTAATAGGCCACTGATCTTGCCCTGAATCTGAAAATCTTTTAGTTTAGGATAAAAAGAAAAAGTCAAGTAAGTAAGCTTGCAGTATAATAGGGGCTGTGGTATTGATGTACATATGAGCATCAAAGAACAATACCTACAAAACCACTTCTCAGAAAAATCTAGAGGGAGTAACACCTAAAAGTTTTAAAGAATATGTAACAATTATTAACTTTTAGGGAACTAGAACAGTGTGATAGTGTTGCTTTTTAAAAATCAAGGCTAGGTATGATATGAGATGGGACAGGCAGGTAAAGGTTAACTCTTAGAGAGCTGTATATACCATTAAAAAAAAAAAAAAGGAACTGGGACTTTTGGGGTCAGTAAAGGTTTAGCCCTGAAGGATGTATGGTGGTTGGACTTGGGGAGGACAAAACTCAAAGGGAATATAGTGTATGAGGCGGTGGCAGTAATCTAGGTAGGAAACAAGGCCTGACCAGAGCAATAGTAGAAAGGCTGGAGAGCAATACGAGATGGTGGTGGACTTGGGCAAAGTGTCCTGATCTCTAATCCCTTTTTTCATTTCATAGTTACCTATAAACATGACTTTATTGAAGGTATTTGTACACCAAAGGAAATAATTCACCTTTTTTTTTTTTCTGTAACCAGTTGTTGGTGTCATAGATTTCTATAAGAAAAGACTATTGGCAGGGGCTGTCAAATTTGTTTTAACTCTATTTGACCTCTAGTGGAAGTGTATTGTATATCAAAGCAAAGGAAATAATTCACTATTTTTTCCTTGAGCCAGTTGTTGATGCCATAAATTCTATAAGAAAAGACTGGTCAGTGCTGTCAAATTTATTTTAAAACTAGTTGATGTCTAGTGGAGGTTTAGTATCAGTGGACAGGATATAAGCTTTGGAATGGTAAACAAAATTTAAATCTTGGCATAGCCTTTTATTAGCTGTGTGATCTTAGGAGAGGAGGGAATCTGAACTTATTTCCATGTCCTTAGCTCAGTTGTGATGAGTAAATGAAGCTATATAAATAGTCTTCTCAGAGACAGTTCATAGAGGCTTAGAATAAGAGGCTGATCCTTGCCTTAAATCTGAAGGTAGTAAAAATTGGTTCTTCGCAGAGTAGGGTAAAAACAAAAACTTACTCTAATGAATAAAACTAAGCTATACATACAGTATAAATACATATGCACAGTATATGGCGTTCAAATGTCATGAAGAGAGTGGAGCAAATTAGACAAACACTATCTAAAAAGACTATGGGGAGATAATGAAAACAAGGTTAAGAAACACTGCCATTTGAATAAGCCTGCTTAACAAGGAATAGTCAAATATATAAGGTAGTAAAAAAGGTGATATTTTTCTTGTTAGTATACAGTGGTCAGTTCTGAATAGTTCCTCATTTTGGCACCTGTTTATTTTTTTACCAAAAAAAAAACCATTTTTCCAAATGATGATGATGATGATGATTATTAAAGAGAGGGACAGTAAGAGAGAGAATCAATTTTTTATTTAGTTTTTTCATGTGGTTTTTGTTGCTCCAACACTTTGTTCTGTATGTGGTGCATCCTTGCGCATGCCAAGAAAGCACCACAACTCCTGAGCCACTGCTCCATCTCCGAATGATTATTTTTATTAGAAAAATAAAAATAATAGAAATAATTTTTTTTTAGAAAATACTAAGAATATTGATAATAACATTAGCAATAATTAAATGAAAGGTAATTTCCATAGAAATAATTTTTCCAAGTGAAGTTTAATGATAAGTTCAGTAATCAGTGTCTACTAGGAGTTATTAATATTTCTGTATGCAGGCAGCTCTTAATTAATATTCAGAATTTTTAATTTAAGCTTTTGTGCATCTACCCTTAAATATAGCTATTCTAGTTCTAATACTGTATCATTAGTGAATGAAGTGTTTATGTGTTACTCAAAAGTTCTGATTAACTAAAATTTCAAGTGTCAAGGCTTTTTAAGTTTGTGTATTTTATACTGAGGATAACATCAGCCAACTGCCACACAAATTCATATTCCTGTTTATGAATGTGGGAAGGGATTAGAACTCTGAGAGATTGTACATAGTGATTAATCAGCATCATTCATTACTATCATCCAAAGCTTAAGTCCAACAGGATAATTTTTTAGCAGCAAAGACAAAAGCTAACCTTTCTTTGCAAATTAGCTAAAATTTTTCTGGTAGTAAAAGTAGTACATGTATATTAGTAAATTTAAAAAAATCATGAAAGTATATTATTACATAAAGTTATTCCATAAACCCAAAAGTTAACTTTTGTATTCTTTTCATTCTTTTACTCTACAAAAGTGATTATCATCCTCAACTTTTTTTTTTTGTGGCTGGGGATTGAACCCAGAGCCTTGTGCATGCTAAACATGTCTTCTGCCACTGACCTACAACCCCAATCATTCTCACTTTTTGTTTGAAGCTTCTTATGAAATAGACACTATCAAAGGATGCTTTTGGAAAAAAAATTTTGTTTAACAATAGTTTGCTTGTGGATATTTTTAGGGTCTTTTTAAAGATTATTCTGAATGTCTTCAACAAATGAGTTTCCTCAAATTTTTGAGTCAACTTTAGAACACATTATAATGTTAATTACTTGTGTTTGTCTGTTTATTTTTCTACCAAGCCCCTTCTATTTTTACTTGCTTTTAATATAAATATAAAATACAATTTTATATTTAATTTTAAGAAATAGATACCTTTCGCTAACGTTTTCTATTCTAGTCCAGAGTTTGCAAACTAGTTTCCTTTAAGCTGGATTGAATCTTTATAGATGTTTTGCTTAATATGGTTAGTTTTGACTCTAGCAGTTTTATAAACATTGTAAAATTAGCTCCTGCATATTGAAAATTGAATTTTCCTGGGTGTGGAGTCTCATGTGTGTAATCCCAGCTACTTGGGAGGCTGAGGCAGAAGAATTACAAGTCTGAGACCAGGCTGGGCATCTTATTTATTTATTTTTTAGAGAGAAAGAGAGAGAGTCAATCTTTTATTTATTTTTTCTCTGGTTTTGTTTTTCCCACACTTTAGTGGATGTGGTGCTGAGGAGCACACCCAGGTCCTTGCACATACTAGACAAGTGCTCCACCACGAAGCCATCATTCCTACCCCTGGGCAACTTTTAAGATCCTGTCTCAAAATGTAAAGAGTGGAGATGTAGCTCAGTGGTGGAGGGCTTGCCTAGGATGTATAAGTCTCTAGGTTGAATTCCCAGTACCATAGGGGGAGTAATTTGGATTTCTGACCTTTTCTGAAAAGCCACATGGTCTTGAAACAGTGAGTCTGCACTCTTCTATGACAGCTGCCACCTTTAAATGGTCTATACATTTCCTTTCCTTTCTTTCTTTCTTTCTTTTTTTTTTTTTGTCTTTTTCATTTTTTTGACATAGTCTGACATATTAGAGGGAATCATTGTTACATATTCATGCATACATGGATATTGACAAAGTTAAGTTAAGGTCGATCCTACTCCAGCTTCTCACCACTTCATCTACTCCCTGCTCTCATGTCTCCTCTGCAATACCCGCATGTTATAGATAGAAATAAGCATAATGCATATATATTAATTTTTGAAATTTCTGAGTTTCTCTGCCTGCCTGTGTATATTTGGGCTTCTCATGGGATTCAAAAATTCCCAGTTGCATTGATAACCTCCCTCATCTCTTCTTCCCTTCTCACCCCACCTTCATAGTTATGGTTCCCCCAGCTTATGTGCAATTTCAACTGTGGTGAGTTTATTATTTAAACTTAGCTAATTTTCATCCTGTCTTAGATTTTAATCTAGCTTCCACATATGAGAGAAAACATTCAAACCTTAAGTCTCTTGAGTGTGGGATATTTCACTCAGCATATTTTTTTCCATATCCATCCATTTGGCAGCAAATGTCATGATATTGTTTTCTCTAATACTGTAGAACTTCAGTGTGTGTGTGTGTGTGTGTGTGTGTGTGTGTGTGTGTGTGTGTATGTATCTCAGTTTTTTAATCCACTCATCCAGTGAGGAGCAGTTGGGTTGATTCCATAGTTTAGCTATTATAAATTGACCTGCTATAAACATTGTTGTAGCAGTGTTTCTGTAGTATGCCAATTTTAGCTCTTTTGGGAAAATACCCAGGAGTGGGATAGCTGAGTCACAAGGTGGTTCCAACCCTAGTTTTTGGAGGAGTCTCCGTGCTGCTTTCCAGAGTGGCTGTACCAGTTTGCAGTCCACCAACAGTGTGTTAGTGTTCCTTACTCCCCATAACCCCTCTGCCACCTGTTATTGTTAGTATTCTTCATTTCTGCCACTCTTACTGGAGTCATTTTCTAGTGTTTCACAGTTCCATCACTCTATATCATTTCACCATGCTCTGCGTGAATGGTTCCCACACTTAGGAGCTCCACCTTGTTCTAAGCTAATCTGTAGTAAAGCAAGCCTGCCAGGAACTCTTGCTGTTGTTGTTGCTTATACTGTATCTGTTTTTGTCTTGCAGGTGAAGACGTATGGTCTTATGCAAAGGGGCTTCCTCACATGTTTCAGCAGGGTGGTGTATTCTACAATATTATGAAGAAAACCATGGGTATAATTAATTTCTGACTTTACTCTTAAGTAATATGTGTACTTGAACATTTATAAGGTTAAGAAAGTTCAGATAGTATTCTATTAAAAATGTTTCCATCCAGGCATAGTGACACATGTTTCTGGTCCCAGGTGCTTAGTAGACTGAGGCAAGAAGGATCATTTGAACTCAGGAGTTTGAGGCCAGTCTGGGCAACACAGGAACACCCTGTTTAAAAAGAAAAAAAAATGTGTATGTGTTTCCAGTTAACTTATTTTAAGTACATACTGTTCTTTAGCAGAGTGCCTAGTTAAATTAGATAATTATCCTGATGTGATCAGCTGTTTTTCTACTCTGTTACTAAAAATTTCCTATTACTCGCTTGCTCATATTTTCTCAAATTATATATATGAATCTCAACACCTAAAAGACAAATTATGAAATTAGAATCATATTTGGTTTTAATGCTGGTGACGCCTATTCTGGATCTAGATAATATAGTGTCTTTGTTGTTTTTGTGTTTCAGCTGTAATTAAAATATATTTCCTTGCTTTCTAGGTTTTAGGAAATAGCTCATTTTACATTTAATTTATTTGATACTAAGTGTGCATTATTTGTAAAGATATATACGTTTGTATGTAACTGTAAAACTTATCTTCAGAATTTTAAGGTCTTAAAGAAGTTGCCAGGGCATGTGTTTCAACATCACAATTTTTTCAAAATTGGACATGAATGCTTTTGACCCCAGATTTGACCCCAGATTTATCACTGGCTTATCTCACTATTTCACCTACCTGACTGGCCTTCATAGATATGAAGGGCAAAATCTTTGCTTTATGGTTTTCATTTTTTCCATATATACTCTTTTTCTTTCTTACAAAAAAACCCCCAAAAACCTAAAATTTGGTTGCTATAGAAATGGGCAAACATATATACAAGTATCAAAGACATTATAATGAACCCCTATTTATTCACCCCCTACCCCATTCTCAACTGAACTTTTTAAAAATAAATCCCAGACACGGTGTAATTATATCTGTATGTACTTAAGTAGCTGTAAAGATAAGTATTTTATTTTTTTTTTCTTGTAAAAAATAACCACACAGGCACGGTTGCAAATGCCTGTAATCCCAGCATCTTAGGAGGCTGAGGCAGGACAATTGCAAATTCAAAGCCAGCCTCAGCAACTTAATGAGGCTCTAAATAACTTAGCAAGACCCTGTTTCAAAAATAATAAAAATAAAAAACCAGGACTAGGGATATGCTCCCCATGGGTTCAGTCCTGGTAAAACACACACACACACACAAACACACAGTCATTGCCACATCTAAAACATAAACAGTATTTTTTTTTTTAATTTGTTGCTAGGGCTTATACCTGGAACCTTGTGCACATTAGGCAAGTGCTCTACCACTGGGCTATACCACCAGCCACCTAAACAATTTTTTAGTCTCACCAAATAGTCTTTAAGTAAGTGTTCAAATTTCATTGATATTTGATTGGCCAAAAAAAATTTTTTTTTCTTTTGGTTCATTTGAATCATAAACCTTTTTCTAAAGACAGGATAATTGAGACATAATATACATGTAGAGTAAAATTCATCTTTCTTAGGTGTATAGGTATGGATTGAATACCACTGATCTGAAATGCTTTGAATCAGAAGTATTTTGGATTTGGTTGGTTTTTTTTTTTTTTAATATTTATATATATATATAATATATATATAAATATTTATTTTTTCATCTAGCCTGTATATATATATATATACAGGCTAGATGTATATGTGTATATATATATATATATGCGTATATATATATATACACATATATATATATATATATATATATACATGTATATGTATATGTGTATATATATATATATATATACATACTGAGATCTTGGTGATGGGACCCAAGTCTAAATACAGAATTTGTTTGTTTCGTGTACACATAGCCTGAAAGGTAATTGTATAAAATACCTTAAATAATTTTGTGCATGAGACAGAGTGTCATGATGTGAAATTTTCTACTGGTCACATTGTGTTGGGGTTCCAAAAAGTTTCAGATTTTGGAGTGTTCTTAATTTTGAATTATTGGATTTGGGATGCTCAATCTGTATATGAATTTTGAGAAACATGTACACATATATGAACACCACATTCAAGATATAGAATATTTCCATCACTCCAAAAGTTGTCTTGTGCTCCTTTGTAGTCAGCTCTCTTTCTCTTAACCTTGATTCCCTGGCAACTACCGATTTATTTCATAGTACCATAGAAGTGGAATCACTTAGCTTAACCTTTTTGTGTCTGGCTTCTTTAATTTAGCACAGGAATTAGCAGACTGTGACCTGAGGGCAATATCAGGTCTGCTACCCATTGTATATAAAGTTTTATTGGAATATGGCTGTAATTATGTTTACATGTTATCTGTGACTGCTTTTTCACTACAGTAACAGAGCTGTGACAGAGACATTATGATTCACAAAATCTAAAATATTTATCATGATGCCCTTTATAAAATTTTTTTTGCCTATTTTTGTTTTGTTTTTAGTTATAAAGGAAACAGGCTTATTTTGGTTCATGGTTCTGGTCCAAGGTTGAGGGGCCACGTGTCTGTGGTCCAAAGTTTGATGATGGCCTTCTTGCCAGCAAAGTTCTAACATAGCATAGATATATCAGGCCCACATGGGCAAGAGACTGAGAGCATGTGTGTGCCTTGTTTCTGTTTTAATATACATTTGAAATTTATCTGTCTTGTTGCATGTATTAGTAGCTTTTTCATTTTTATTGCTGAGTAATATTCCATTGAATGAATAAAATCATGTTTTTAAAAATCTATAACCAGCCAAGGGACTTTAGAGCTATTATCAGTTTTAGGCTACTATGAATAAATCTACTATAAAAATTTATATACAGGTCTTTGTATAGACATGTTTTCATATTTCTTTGGTAAATACTGAGGATCAAAATTACAAGGTCCTGTGGTAAGTATATGATTATCTTTATAAGAAGCCTCCAAACCATTTTCCAAAGTAATTGAGTCATTTTGGATTCCTTCTAGCATGATTGAGTTTGTTGATTCAGTACCCTTGTTAACAAATGTTAATGAGTATATTAAAGTTTATGATCCAAATATATTTTTGATGTTACATCTAAATATATTATCTTAAATATAAAATCAAATTGATGTTTTTACTAAGTTACATGAGGTGAGTCAAGCTTCATTTTTTTTAATCTTTTTTTTTTTCTTTCTTCATTTTTTTAAATGTATGACAGTTCAATTATTCCAGCACCATTTGTTGAAAAGACTATAGCTTATCCATTGAATTACTTTGGTATCTTTGTCAAAAATGCAGTTGAAGGGCTGGAGTGGTGTCTCAGCAGTTGGAGTGCTTGCCTGGCATGCGCAAGGTCCCAGTTTTAAACCCAGCATCACATATACAACTAAGTGTCAGAAAAACAAAGGCTAGATGAAAAAATAAATAAAATTGATTCTCTTTCTCTCTCTTTCAAAAAAAAATGCAGTTGATTGTACACCTGAAATGATTGAATTAATACCATATGCAAAATATACCTCAGTGAAGTTATTTTTTTTAATTTATATATGTTGGTTTACTTCTTGATTATTATATCCTTATGATAATTCTTGAAATCAGTCACTGTGAATCCTCCATTTTTAGTCTTTTTCAAAATTGTTTTGGGTTTTCTGGGTCCTTTGTTTATCCATATAAATTTTAGAATCAGCTTATCAATTTCTCCAAAAAAAGTTTACTGGGATTTTTCTTGTGATTACATTGAATATGTAGATCAAGTCAGGGATACTTGATACTTTGAGTTATGTAGTTCCTGAAAATGTTATATCTTTCCATTTAAGCCTAATTTCATCAAAATGTTGTAATTTTTGGCCTACAGATCTTGAAAATACTTTGGTAGATTTACACCTAAATATTCATGTTTTTTCAGATGCTGTCATTAAAAGATGCTTTTAAAAAAATCAAATTTCCTATTGTTCATTGCTAATACATAGAAATGAAATGGTTTTTTATATGTTGACCTGTACTCTGTGACCTAAACTCACATGTTAGTTATAGTAATTTTTTATCAGATTGTTGGAATTGTCCATGTAGGTCATCTGTTTCTTTTTCTTGCCTTACTGAAATGGCTATGACCTTCAGTTCAGTATTAAATAGATGAAAGCAGACTTGTTGACTTGTTCTGTATCCTGGAGGGAAGCCATTTAGCCTGTATTTTTTTTTTTTTCAAAAATACCCTTTATAAATGGAAGGGCATTCCATTTAGTTTGTAGGTTTGCTGACAGGTTTTATTGGGAGTGAACATTGAATTTTGTGAGGTATTCTTTTTCCACATCCATTGAGATGATTATAGATTTTCTGTTTTAATTTAGGGTGAATTACATTGATTGACCCTTGAATGTTGAACCATCTTTGCATGCTTCATGCAGTTTGGTAATATTTTTTGAGTATTTTGTGACTGTATTCATGGGGGATAATGATGTGTAGTTTTCTTATAATAATAATTTATTTTTGTACTGAGGATTGAACTCAGGAGTGCTCTCCTACTGAGCCACATCCCCAGCCCTTTTTATTTTGAGATGGGGTCTCACTAAGTTGCTTAGGACCTTGCTAAATTGCTGAGGCTAGCTTTGAACTTGTAATCCTCCTGCCTCAGCCTCCTGTGTTGCTGGGGATTACAGGCATGCACCACTGTGCTTGGCTTCTTGTAGTAACTGTAATCAGGGTACTATTGGCTTCATAAAGTAGAGTTGGGAAAGCATTCCTTCCTCTTATTTTCTGCTAGAATTTGAATTGGCTTTGATACTACATATTTTTTAATGGTTAAGTAGAATTCACCAGTGAAGTCATCTGTGTTTGGAGTTTTCTTTATTGGGGAGTATTTAAGTATGAATTTAATTTCTTTAACAAGTATGTCTTCTTGAGTGACATATGTCTTCTTAGTTATGTCTTCTTAGTTTTGCTTCTCAAGAAAGGATATATTTCGGGCTGGATTGGTGGCTCACTGGTTCCGGCGCTTGCCTGGCAAGCTCAAGGACACAAGTTCAAACCCCAGCACCACATACACAATGAAGCATTGGAGTAACAAAGGCCACATGAAAAACTAAATAAAATTTGATTCTCTTTCTCTCTCTCTCACTGTCCCTCTCTTCTTATAAAAAAAAAAAAGGATATATTTCATATAAGTTGTCAAATATATTGGTATAAAATTATTTATAATACTACCATATTGTCGTTTTAATGTGTATGGGATCTGTAGCTCTTTCATTTATGGCTTTTTTTTTTTTCTTTTTGATGACCTGCACCTGGCCTAGTGCTTTCTCACCTCTGTTCTATTGATCTTTCAAAGAATTGACTTTTGTGTTCATAAGGTTGTTTCTATTTTTCTGATTCTGGGTTTTTTTTTTTTAAGAGAGACAGAGAGAATCAATTTTTTAATTTAGTTTTTCATGTGGCTTTTGTTGCTCTGACACTTGGTTGTATACGTGGTGCTGGGGTTTGAAGTCATATACTTGTGCATGCTGGGCAAGCTCTGTAACTGCGGAGTCACCACTCCAGCCTCTGATTTCAGTTTTATTAACTTCTGCTTTTGTCTTTATTTTTTTCCATCCCTATTTTTTGCTTTCGATTTACTCTTTCCCATATAGTTTCTTTAAATGTAAGCTGGGGTTATTGATTATAAATTTTGTTTTATAGTGTAAGCATTCAAAGCTATAGATTTCTAAGCATCACTTTTTTTTTTTTTAAGAGAGAGGGTCAGTGAGAGAGAGAATTTTATTTAGTTTTTCATGTGGCACTTTGTTGTGTACATGGTTCTGGGGTTTGAACTTGCGACCTCGGGCATGCCAGGCAAGCACCATAACCGCTGAGCTCAAGCCCCAGGCATCACTTTTTTCATTGTTTTTTACCTTTTCATCTCCCATGTTATGTTTTATGAAATATGTCAGTGCCAGTTAATGGTTTCTAAAAGTTAGTATTTAATCAGAATTATTTATGGGAAGCCCAGTAATTTGAGTATGGATGCCATCCATGCAATTGAAAATAACTTCCCCTAACTGGTTTTTGTATAAAGGAGGGGTTGGAAGATGAGGCTGTGGTGTGGGGGTAACTATTTTGGTTATTTTCTGAGTAGTTTTATGTTTCTAGTTTACAGTTAGTTTTAAAGTGTTGGCTGTGGTGCTGAGATCATTCACTGGTGTTAAGAATAATCTTTTCAACAATTAGTGCCAAGATGGCTGGACCTCTACATTGCAAAAGAATGAAGTTTTACCTCTGCTTTACACATATACAAAATTAACTCAAAAAATGGATCAGAGACCTAAGTGTAAGAGCAAAAATTAGGAAACTCCAAAAGAACACAGCTATAAATTTTCTTTACTTCAGATTAGGCAAAACCTTATTAGATATGACACTGAAAATGTAAGTGACAAAAGAAAAAAGTAGATAGCTAAAAATGATCTTGTGCTGCAGAGGATACCACCAAAGAAGCATAAAAATAACCCAGAGAATGGGAAAAAAATTTTGCAAACCTTGTATCTGATAATGAACTTGTGTCTGGAAAATAAAGAACTCTTGCAGCTCAGCAATAAAAAAGATATAACCTTATATTCAGGACATAAAAAATGAAGGATCTGAATAGATATTTCCCCAAAGAAAATATGTAAATGGCCAATAAGCACATGAAAAGGTATTCCGTATTTTTAGTTATCAGGGAAACAAAAACCAAAACCACCAGCATGACTATAATAAAAAAGATAATAAGAACCGTGGACAAAGATACAGGGAAATGGAAACCTTCATATAGTGCTGGTAGGGTTATGAAATGACACTGTCACTTGGGAAAATAATCTGACAGACCCTTAAAAGATTCAGCAGAATTTGTATAGCAATTCCATTCTTAGGTGTGTATCCACAAGAAATAAAAATATGTGTCCATGTAAAACTTGCACACAAAGATTTGTTCGTAGTATCCTAAAGTGGAAATAACCCAAATGTCCATCAGTTGATAAGTAAAATGTGGTATATCCATAAAACAGAAAATTATCTAGCAATAAATAGGAACAAAATACTGGTATGTGCTACATAGTACATGAAGACATATGCTACATGAAAGAAGCCAATCATAAAAGACTATAAAATGAAATGTTCAGAATAGGCATACTGAGAGGTACAATAAACCAGTGGTTGGTTGCTCAGGGGTTGGAATGAAGAAGCAGGTGGAAATCAGGAGTCACTGCTAAGGTTTCTTTTCAGGGTGATGCAAAAGTTCTAAAAATGTGGTTATGGTTGCACAATTCTGAGTATACTAAAAACCATTTAGTTGTCCACTTAAAATGGGTGAATTGTATATGAATTTACCTCAGGAGAGTTATTAAGTTTTTTAAAAAGGTAAGTGTAGTGTATGACCTTATTAGAAGATAATTTAGAGCTCTGGAATCAGAATATCTGGTCAGATTGGTTCTATCACTTCCTGTGTGACTTCTTAGTTTCAGTTTCTTCATTTGTAGTAGGGATATGATGATAATGTCAGGACTGTGATGATCAAGTAAGATCATGTATGTAAAGTGTTTAACAGAGTCTGGGATCTAATAAACACTTAGGAAATTTTTGTTATTATTATAATTCCAGTTTTTGTTGCAGAATTAAACTCTGTGTGTGTATGTGTGTGTGGTGGTGGTGGTGGTGATGGTGGTTGTGGTGGTGGTGATCCCAGGGCCTCACACATACTAAGCACATGCTGTACCACTGAGCTACATCCCCAGTCCGTAAAGGTCTCTTGACTATAACAAAAGTTTTCTGTTTGTTTTGTTTTTTGAGACAGTCTCACTATGTTGCCCAGGCTGGTCTTGAATTCATGAACTCAAGTGATCCTCCCTCCTCAGCCTCGAGAGTAGCTGGGACTGCAGGCCAATGCCACTATGCCTGGCTAACACAGACATTTGAAATGAATCATCCTCATAAAATTATTTTACCTCCCAAAACACTTTTCTCCTAATATCTGTGGTAAAATTTTCTCTATTTTAAGTGACAAATTCAGGTGGCAAATAATTATTATCCTTTTATCAAAGAATCAGAACATATCAAGGCTTCCTCACCCCCAAGCTTCCTGCACCTCCATCCTTCAAAGTAGGAAAAGAACATCTCTGTTACTTCATTTAAATCCACCCTAACAGATGATTATATCTACACTTAAGTAGAACTGTTTCCCAATGTAACAAAACTGGATTATTACTATTCCCATTCTTTATATTTTGAAAGCTATTTTTAAATTAATTGGCTTTAGATTTAGTAAGCTTCCTTGCAGGTAAATGCAGAGATGGATGGCAAATTTAGTTTTAACCTTGTGTAGATATTCTTTTTTTTTTTTTTTTTTTTTTTTTTT
>PVKS010007880.1:0-70888 GCA_004027875.1 Aplodontia rufa | reverse complement strand
GCTGTGCTTGTCTTACAAGGGTTTGAGTTAGGGGATGAGCCTTCACTCCAGGGAAGAACACTCTGTGCAGAAGATGTTATTTCTGCTCTCTTTGGTAAAAACTTGTGAAACCTCTGTCTGACTTGTCAAAAGGAGAAAAAAATTAATTAAATGTTTTTTTTATTATTATTATTTTTTGAACAACCTTACACGATTTTAATAAAATAATATAAAATGTGTATAAAATGTGTAAATATTCTGGATATTGCAATTATCTCCAGGAGTGCCCCCCCCCAATTACCCTCCCTTATCCCTCCCTTCCCTTTCCCTTTATAATTCTAAAAAAAAGTATTAGATTGTAAAGCATTACATCTTATCTGGATTTAACTCATGTTACTAGACCATCTTTCTCACTGTCCAGGGTCTAGTCCCCACCTCCACCTATGAGTGGAGACAATTAAATGTTTTGTAACCTCCCACTGTCACCAAATATAAAACTGCATGGATTTTCATGCTCGGGGTCCAGGATTTGTGACATCTAAGTCCCCCAGATCAAGCTGTGTACCATCAGTTGTTCCAGCCCTCTTCTGAGCTGTCCTCCTTCCTGGATCACTCTCGGGCCCCTGCCCATCAGTTCCCAATTGCCCCTGGGCTTGGGATCTCCGCATGCCTGTGCTTCTTGCCCTGGGTCCCAGGATGCAGAACTCACATTCCATGCCCCCATGGCCCAGGCTTCTGGCTGCTGCTCTCTTAGATGGGGTCCCTGAGCATCAGAGCTAGAAAGCCCCAGGGGTCCTCATGCTTGGCCCTCTCACTGGACAAAGGTGTTCTCTATGCCCAGAAATGGAAGGGACTCTCTGAGGCCTTGCAACGCAGTGGGGGCAGAGCCTGGATTCCTTGCCTCCTTGATGGCAGGGCAGGGGTCACAGCTCTGGGGTTAGATGGGGATGGCATCTGAGAGGCCATAATCTGGGAGGAATTCCCAGTGAATGAGGGGTCTGATGACTCTTCAGGGGTCCTTTTCTCTAGCATGCCACTTTCTTGGTGTTCTAAGTAAGAGGCTCTGCCTTCATTATCCCTCTTAGCCTCCGAGGAAATAAAATATTGCACTCCTCCGACATGGTTCTTGTGCTATTTTGCTTTTACAATCATTCCCTTTTAAATGCATTTAGTTTTAAGCTCCTCAAATCCTGTTTAAGTACATGGGGATAAGCCTCCCATGAATAAAGCAATAAATAGAGAAATAGGAAGAGTTGTGAGTTTCCTCTTCCTCCCTGCTCTGCCCCACTCTCTCCCTGAAGCTGGTGCCCAGTGCCCCTCCTGACGTGCAGGGCTTTGGGGTCAGGCCCCCCAGGCCAGGGGAGCAGAGTTCTCCCAGGCTCTGGGCTTGGTGTCTGGTCACGAGGCCTGTCCAGCAGCTCAGCCAGGCCAGCTGGAGGTCAGGACCCCTGTACCTCAGACCCAGGGTCTTGGAGCCCCACTGGGTGCTGTCTTAGAAACAGCGTGAGATGGGGTGGCAATCCAGATGCATGGAAGGATTCTCTGGGGAGAAAGGGTGGGGGAGCGGTGAGGCCAGGCAAGAGCACAGGCAGATGAAGTCCCAGCAGGAGTCTGCCTTCAGGCCTACCCACCTGTGGCTTTTGTTGCTCCAACACTGTTGTGTATGTGGCCCCGGGCTCTGGAACACTTGCAGTGTTGTCCCATCTGAGGAAAGGGGGAGGCCTTATGTATGGCCCTGTCCAAGGCCACTGGCTTAGCCTCCCCCTGTAGGTGAGGAGTAGGACAGGGGACAGCTGGGAGCCATGACATCCACAGTGGCAGAGGGCTGAGTGCACTGCTCAAGGGAAGGAATCTGGGCAGGAAACTCCTTTGCCCACTTAAGTGTCCCTGCACCTCCAGAATGGGCCTCCGTGTCCCTCTCTAGGCCTACTGTGCACCAAATGCAGGAGGCTGTGTATTTCATATCCATCTCCCTGCATTCGTAACAATAAACTCACATGGCAGAGCTTCTGAAAACTTCCTGCTATAGTGGCTCTGAGAGGCTGAGTAATTGATCCAAGGTCACACAGCTCTCAGGTGGTGGAACTCTCCTCCCTGTGCATGTTGTTAGTCCTGCCAGACCCCAATTTCAGGAGCCCTTATTGTCTTCCACCCAACCTCAGTTTCACCTCCAGCAGCTAAGCCACTTTCGTAACAACACTGTCACCCTTGGAAGTCACTCCTTTCTGGTTTTGGTTACCCACCTTTTACCCCTTGCAGGGTCACTACCTGTCAGGAGCTGGAAACACCTGCCCACAACCACCTCTCACTTGGAAGAGACCTGGGCTCCACCGCCAGGGTCTTTGCCAACCCCTCTGTCAACAAGCTCCTTAAGACCACGGATACTTTTCCCTGACGCCCAGAGGCACAACTGCAATCAGATATTGAGGCCTAAATTCTGGGTTGTCACCAAATTGATGATGACTCTTGAGAGGAAAGAGGCTGGAGATTGGGAACATCAGAAACAGCCCATCCCCTGCAAGGAGCCTCCTCCCTAGGGTGGCTGTGCGCTGCAGCCGAGGGTGACAGGTAGCTTGCGTTTCCTCAGTTGCTTTTTGGGAGGACACGTGGCAGAAAAAAGCAGTGAGTAAGATCTGAACTGGGGTGTAAGCTGGCCCTGGGTGTCAGAAACCAAAGTGGACATGAACACCAGCAAGGGCCACCACCAGGAGGTATGGCAGAAGAGCCCACTGGTGATTTCTAGCAGTCCCTTCTCCCTCCTGGGCACGGGAAGACCCACTCCTACCCTGCAGTCACGTGGCCAGCTCTGGTCTCTGCCAGTGAGGCAGTCAAAGGCACTCGTGTGATTCTTCAGCCCATTCATTCTTCGGCTCAGGCAATTGTACAGAAAGTCTTCTGTTGAGATGGTCGAATCACAAGATTTATTCCGCCATCAAAATTGGCCTGTGTTACGTTACTGATTTTCACAATGGACAACCGTTGTCCTAGTGGGTCGTGAGACTCAGAGAGGAATAAACGTGCCTGAGAAGTAAAGATTGTAGTGTTAGGCCACTAAGAAGGTGGGGTCGGTGGTCGTCTTCGCGTAGCTCCCCCTCTCCTGACTAATGCTGATCATGCACTTGGCACCAAGTACAAATGGCTCTTCATATCCAAAGACTCTGCATCCATAGATTCAACCAGCCACTGTTAAAAACACTTCGGAAAAAAACAGTGTCCAGGCTGAACCTGCACAGACTTGTTTGGTCCTTATTCTTTAACCAATAGAACATAGCAACTGGTCACGCAACATTTTTATTATTAGGCATTATAAGTAATCTAGAGATGATTGAAAGTATTGGAGAGGACGTGTATGGGTCACATGCAAATACCACCGTGCCATTTTGTAGGAGCTGAGGATCTGTAGTTTGGTATCTTTGGGGAGTCCTAGAAGCAATCCCTGTAGACTGGGGAGCAACTGTATTGTGCCAAGTGATTTGATGTTTCCTCTCGCTAAATCCTTGCAATGCCCTGTAGGCAGGACCTATTAATAACTGTGTTTTGCAGATGTGGAAACTGAGGCCCGGAGGGGATAAGATCACCTCCACAAGATGTCATGCAACAGAAGGTGGCACAGCTGGGACTCAAGTCCACATCTGTCCACATTCTAACATCCCAGTTGCAGGGAAGCCACCCTGGGTTTTCTTCCCTTTGGGGCTCCTGGAGCCAGGCTTGGTAGTTTCCACAGAAGCACAGGAAAGCGGTTCCTGGGGCGTCCCATAAAATGAGCTGCACTTTGTCCCATGAGTGGGAGTTGGTTAAGTGCCCCAAGCACATTAGTCCCTGTTCCTAGGGAGTTCCCAGGCTGATGGAGAGATCAAGCTAGGGAGGAGTGCAGGCTTGGGCTGAGTAGGGTGTGTGTGTGTGCACGCGCGTGTGCATGGGTGTGTGAGGCTGGGCCGGAGTGGGCTCAGCAAGGTTGACCTGGCTTGAGGGGCCAGTGTATTGATGGGAGAGAGTTGGGTGTGCACTGGGTGGAGAGACCAAGTGGAGCCCCTGGCCCTCTCCGAGGGAACTGGAAGTGTCGGGGTTAGTGGGTGCCGTGGGTGCACCTTCATCCATCTGAAACCCTCTGCTTTCCAGCTCCATCCTCCCAAGGAGACCCCTGCCCTCTGTCCTTCTCAGCACACCTCTTCCAGCTTACAGAGGGGCTGTGAGAAGCAGGCTGGTGATCCGGGAAGCAGGGCCATTCCCCTGTTTTTGTCCCCTCCAGGGACCAGGCTGCTGGCCCAGAAAGCACGAGTAGCATTGTTTGGCTTAGTTTCAGCTTTTGCAGAGTGAAGGGCTGAGTCCTGATCTGGGCAAAGGTCAGTGTGTAGGTTAGGAAGAGGCAGACGGATGTGAGTTCAAGTTCAGCTTTAACCACTTCCCCAGGGGTGACCTTGATCAAGTCCTGATAGTCAGATCTTCATCTGATCAATAAAGACAGTTGCATTTCTTTTGAAGGCCACTTGTGAGGACTAAGTGGCACATAGTAAGTCCCTCTCCTTTCTCCCCTTCCTTCCTTCTTGCACTTTCGTGCACGCTCCCTCCAGTGGCCCCTGGATGACAGAGAGCAGGCCTCAGATCCTCTCCAGCTGGGGAGCCCTTCTTAGACCCTTCTCTGGATCCAGGGAGGGAGCCTGCTTAAGAGGGACACCAGGGGCAGCTGTTGGTGGCCCTGCCTTCATCCGGAAAAGAAAGATCCTCTTGAACATAAAGATTCCCCAACCTCTCCCAGCACCACATCCCCGGAGGGAGTTCGCGGGCTTAGTAATGTATGGCTCCATTTTTAGATGTTGCCGAGTTCCATTTGCCGAAGATCTGTGTTTTATGGCCGTATCAGTGTTTCTAAATTGCACTATATTTTCTTAGCTTGATGGGAATTTACGGCACCCGGATTGGAGCGAAATTGGGCTCTCCCCACGGCTCGGAAATCACTGGGGTCGATTGCAATGGCTGCTGCCTACCCCTCCGAGCATTTCTGCTAATTATTCATATTAAGAAGGAATCTGAGTCTGAGAAGGGAGGCCTTGGGAGGCCCACTTGGGAAGACATCCATCAGGGGCTGGGAGTCTGTGGCTGCACCCCACAGAGATCTGGGTGGCCCAGGAGAAGGTGGGAGGACCGTACTGTGTGGTGCTAAGCAGAGCTGGGGAGTTGGGGAAGGCCCAATCCCAGGGAGCACTAGAGATCAGGTCACCAACCTCAGTACCCAGAGGGGTAATGCTGCTTGTTGGGAACCCTGATAACGTGCTTCAAACACTTCCATGTCCTCTTGATTCTCCTGGGTGGAAGAGGCCAGGGATATCAACCCCATTTTACAGATGAGAACACTGAAGGCCTAAGGGAATTGAGTCACATGGAAGAGCTGGGATTACAACCAGGGCTGTCTGATTCCCGGTGGAACTCACCCTTGTCACACACATTGTGGGGGTCTCTTCCCTCAGTTTCCGCCTTGGAGACTTTGGAGATCTGCTCTCGTTTATACAGCATTACTACCCATCAGGCATTGCGCTGAAGGTTTCAAGCATCCTGGAGGTGGGCATTGGCCCATTTTACAGAGTAGCCTCGGGATGTAAGTCCTTTTTGACAGACTTCACAGCGACTCCTAAGTGGCAGAACTGAGATTTGGTCCCAGAAATATCTGGTTCCAAAGCCTGTTCTTAGCCATCATACTTTACTGCTTCTAGTGACACCAGCCATCCAACTCCTGCAGATCTGGGAACGAGCTGCCCCAATGCTGGGGTGGGAAATCCCGGTGCATTCTGGGAGTCAGATGTTCCCTGTCTAGTGCAGATATCCAGCAGGCTGAGGGTTTGCACAGAGCAGGCTGAGTGCTTGGGCTACACCTGCATTTGAAAGTCATTATTACCCTAGCTCCAAACACTCAGAGAGATGGAGCACCACCTGGGGCTTCAGATAGAGAGTGGGAAGTCCCGAGGACCCAGCTGAGGACTGCAGGCAGTCCTGGCCCATCCCTCTGCAGGGCCAGGCAGTTTATCTCACTTGGCAGTGATCCTCTGTCTAAAAGCACGTCCGACGTTTTGTGCAATAAAGTTAATGGACTTCCCCATCTTAGAGCAGCTGAATTCTCTTGAAGCAGATGCTGAGGGTTATGAATGTTCTAATTAGGAAGCTGCCTTTGGCATTGAAGAAGGGAGGGAGGCTTGCAACGCATTCTGCACGCCCTGCAAAGACCCCCTGCCAAACTGCTTTCCGGAGTCTGCCAGGGTCGGCATGCTGCAGCAGAGGAAAAGGATGCTTCCTTCCTCTCCCATCTTCCACTTCCTTTCCAGCACCAAGTATCCTCCTTGTTTAGCTGGAAGTGACCAAGAGGACCAGGCACGATGGCTGTGCTCTCCCATGTCCCACGAACCACAAACGGGGTTTAGTGTTGTGATCCAATAAAACTTATAACCAAGTTAATCTGACACATTTATTGATGTGCGTAATTGTTATTGGACTGCACTGCAATTAGGCATAAATGCTAGGTCGTTCTTGTGAGTGACTGTAATTAGTTATTCTCATTTTTTGGCCCAATCAAGTTTGGATTTTTTTTCTCTATAATCTGTTTTTCTCAGTGTCTCAAAATAGCATTGATATTGACTGTTTTCTGATTCACCCCTTCATTTATTCATTTTCTCATTTACCAAATCTGTGAAACAGAGGTCTCAGACTGGGGGCCCCATTCTGCCGCTTTCTGGGCGATCGTTGGTAATTCCTCTTCTCTCAGCCTGCTTCCAAGGCTGTAATAGGCAGTCAACATCTCCTAGCTCATGGGGTGAGGGATGCAGGAGCTGGGCACAGTGCCAGGGCTGGAGGTGTGGCTCAACTGGATTCCACCTATTATTTTTATTATCAATGACAATTCCTCCTGGAAAAGAAAGGGCCAAACACTAAGAGGTCTTCACTCTTTGATCTTCAGATGGGAGGGTGATTCCAAGTTCAGAGCGGCCTGTCCCTTGGACCAAAGGAACTAAAAGTCTGGGTCATGCAAGAGGGCAGAGAATTGGTGACATTTGTGTCTTAGCAACTGTTGTGACATCATCTTTACCTACAGGAGAGTGGGGTTCAGAAACTTCTGGCTTTCCATAACTTTAATCTCATTGCTACCCGATCCCTGGGAGATAAGGAGCTAGGTCAGGCCTTCCAGCAGCGGAAAGCACCCATTCAAGGCACTGTGCTTAGAAGGTTCTCGTGAAATGCTTGGCTTTCTTTCTGTCCAGTGGAATCTTATCAAGTTTAGAGAATTCTCAATGACGTGAGGCTGGGTCAGGGATAGGGAGGATGCTACTGAACTGGCGAGGATGCACTGGCAGGCACCATGCCCCTGAGCCTCCAAGACTGTGGACTAAATAAACCTCTTTTCTTTATAAAGTTAGCTTGTCTCAGGTACTGTGTTATCGTAACCAAAAGCTGACTAATACAGAGGGGAAGCTAATCATCATAGAAAACTGAGAGTGAAGGCTTGGGGACAGTGGGACTGGACAGAGGCCTGTAGCCTCTTGGAGGAAGATCTCATTGCATCTGGACTCACTGCTGAAGGTGTGTGCTTTGCCAGTGATCTGTGTGCTGGGAGAAATTGGCCTGGGAGACAGCCTGGCACTGGCAGGGGTTGTGGGAGCTGCAGGAGGGGAGTATGGGCAAGGGCTGGGCAGGTGGCCTGGGAGTCCAAGCTATGAGAGACATGGGGGGCCAGGGGTAGGGAGGCATCGTTGGCTTCCTGCGCGAGGGAGGCAGAGCCCAGGGTTCGACTGCACTGCGGCTACTCACTAGACCTTGGGAAGTTGTTTGTCCTCCCTGGGCCTCAGTTTCTTCGTCTATGAAGTAGCATGTGTTGTCAGTGTCACCCCCCCCTGCCCTTGCCACTTCCTCACCCCTCGATTTCCCACTCTTAACCATGCACTGCTCTGCCTGGGGCCTTGTCCTCGTCCAGAGCCCACCTTGCCCCACATGCCTGGTATTGACCATCTCTGGGAACTAGCCCTAAACCAAAGACTGCCAGGGCCTGGTGTCCACGAGCCCTGGTTCTCTCACCCCTTGGAGGGGAAACTCGTGAACTTCAGGAGCTACGCTGGCTCCCAGAGTTCCTCATGTGATAAGGCTCAGGTTGCCCGCAGAAGCGGGTGGCTGGGTGCTGCACCCCTCAGCGTTGGCGTTCCCTCTCCCACCTTCACCCGACACTCACGTCTTTGTCTCTGGAGCTTCTTCTCGGTGGGGAGAGTCCCAGACTGAGAAGATAATACTGTTCCTTGCTCCTGGCACCACAGGGCCTGATGCCGATCAAGCACTGGAGACATTTCGCTTCCCATCATTTGCCTTGCATCCTGTTGGGTACTGCAACTCAGTCTTCAAGGGGCTTCAGCTACTGGGGAGTTGAGGACACATGGGGCTGACACTCTGGCCTTTGGAGATAAAGGATAAGGGCTCTGCTGGGCTGGAGGCAGGACTTTGGGGCTGTCCTAGAGTGGGGTTGCTACTCGGAAAGTCATCTCCATGGGGCCTCCTCATTCTGGATCCTGTCTGGAGGCCCAGGCAGGCAATAAATCCCCTCGGTGGAGCTGGTCCCAGCATGGGACACCCTGCAGAAAGGCTTCATCAGCAGCCTCATTTGCATAAGATAATGAAAGCGCAGTAAAAATAGTAAAAGAAAAAATGGCCTGGCAACTTTGTTTTCATAATGACAGATGCTTCTTAAACGCTGGGCTTCTGTCTCCGAAGGAAGCGTCATCAAAGCATGGGGGGAAGTGCCATCAAGGTCCCAGCCATGGCCCAGACTGGCTCTCAGAATAGCCACTTGAGCCCCTGAGGATCCCACCCTGACCTCCTGCTCCTTGACTTACTCCTGGGCAGGTGGCAGGGGATGGAAGGAACAGAGGAAAGGGGACCTGAGGAGTATAACAGGACTCGAGGTCAGCAAGCCTGACGTTTCACAGGAATCTTTTCTTTATTCCCATGGGAGTTCCCTGAGGCAGCTGAAATGGCCATCCTCACTGAACAGTTGAACCAAGGGGTGTGACTTATCCAAGGTCACCTGGTTAACGTTGAGACGGTGGATGGGCCTTGAAACTTGTCTCCTATTCTAAGTCATCTCCTGTACTGGTTGCTGCTGGACATGGCTGGAGAGAGGGCAGGTCCCTGACCTGGAGGGTGGTGGGAACCTGTGAGGGTGGGAGCCAGCTCACCGGGTGTCAGACCTCTGTGCTCTGAGTGAGCTGCTATGGCCAAAGGAAAGCCGGCACCTTTGGGATGGGAGTCCCCCAGACAGAGAGGCCACAAAAGAACCCAAGCAGAATCTGCTTCGGAGCTGTCTTGTTGATCACCATGCAGTGCTCTGCATCCAATTGGATGCGGAAGTAACCACTACAATAACAATGATGAACAAAATAGGGGCCAAGGGAGCTCCGGCTGGGAGGAATTGCTAGTCTAGCCGTACGTGCATGGGGAGCGGGTGGTTTCTCACTATCTTCCCACCATCTTCCCTCTAAGTGTTCTGGATGAAGCCCTGGTTCCTTGATTCATTGAGAGACGGCTTGGCCATGGCCAAGGGTTTTACTAGGCTCAGCTGTAGTCAGGCTTCTGAAACTTCCCCAAGGCTCACCATTGTAGTCCTTGTGAAAACCAGTTTCAGCAAAGAATCCTGCTGACTCAGTTTAGTAAGAACCCTCACCCTTGATGTCTGACCATCTCTGATATCTAATCAGGTTCCCTATCCTCTACCAGCGCCCAGGGGCTGTGTGATCAACCTGGCCTGTCTCTGGTGATAATCGGTCTAGATCAGTTCAGCCAGAATCCCTCTTAGTCACGGACACCCACGTCCATCCTGCTCTTTAGCTATAAATTCCCACTCGCCTGTGCTGCATTTTAGGGTTGAGTGCCATTGCAGACCCTGTTGCCAATGGTCCCTACATCCATTGCGATGGTTCTGTATGGTCTTCCTTACTGTGTTTTAACAAGTACCATCGAATAATTCATTCATTCATTCTTTCTATTAAAAAGGAGAGATGGACAGTGAGAGAGAGGGAGAGAGAGTGAGCTAGAGAGAAAGAATCAGTTTTATTTAGTTTTTCATCTGGTGTTCGTTGCTCCGATACTTCATTGTGTACGTGGTGCTGGGGTTTGAACCCATGTCCTCGTGCATGCCAGGCAAGTGCCGTAACTGCCAAGCCACTGCTCTAGCCTGAATAATTCTAACAGCCACACTGGGTGGGGACAATGGGAACTGAGCAAATGCTTAAGGTTCAGATGGGACATCATTCATGCAAGGTGGTCAGTGTGTCACCGGCTGCCAAGGAAGGTGTCCTGAAGGAAGCACTGAGCAGGATCTCTTAAGAGGCACATCTCCCAGGCCCAGTGCTGAGTTCATGCAAGGGGAGACTGCTGGGTCCCCTCCCTGGGGTTCCCTGGGGCTGGCAACTGGACCACATGTTTAGGCAGGAGCTGGGGTCTCTCTGAGATGACTCCATTTCTGCCCCATGGTCCTCCCCAGGCTCCTTCGTTTTACTTGTGGAATCTCTGGTCTAATTTGGGAGGTAGTGGAAGTTTCTGGAAGTTTTGGATCTTTGACTGGGAGCCAAGCCTTTGAGCCTCAAAACTGGGTCTTGGGCCACTTTTGTGTTCTGATTTCTCTGTGTGTGGGGTAGTTTGTCCCTTGGCATACTGAGGAGTCCAATCAGTCTTTTCTTTCTGTCCATAGTCAAAGCTAGCACTGTCTGAGCTGGACCTAGGGCCGGGCATGCACAGTCACGGAATCCCTGTGACAATCTTCTGAAGAGGGTCTTAGTTTCCCCATTCTGAAACTTAAAGAAGACACAGAACAGGAGGCAGAACCCAGACGGAGCTCCTCCTGATGGAGTAGGTGGGGCTTGTACCCCTGGAGCTGGGAGTAGAAGCTTACAGCGTTGGCAGTGGGCCAGCAGCCCCTGCAAACTTGTGTGCAGTGCTCTCAGGCCATCCCAGATGGACAAAACCTAACGCCGCTTCATTTGAACAGGATTCTCAGGGGGTCCCGTGGTGCTCAGTTTGCAGAGTGCAAGTCTAGAGCCACTGCTCAGACACAGCCCCTGCTGTGAGAACTTCTCCACCCAGCTCCCTCTGAGAAAGGAAGGACAGATCACTGGATTTGGGACGTTTCAGTTTACGTGCTTGCTTTGAGTCCTGCAGCTAGAGGGACCTGGACCAAGATGGGGAAGGGGGCGTTTCCTGCTGTCAGCAAGGAGAAGGGGAGGGAGGGAAGGAGGGAGAGAGACCTGACGGCTTTTTCAGACTCTTTAGGATGAAGCCGTTCTTCTCCAGTGAGCATGAGTGGTTTTCTGTTCCTTGACACAGCAATCCCTGATGGAGGAACTTTCAGGAATATCCTGTCCCTGGAGGCCCCATGCAGCAGAACCAGGAGTTGATGTGTGTCCTGGTTCCTGGAGACAGGAGACACATATAGGGCACCGACCAGGGAGAGGCTGAGGCAAAAATGGCCACACTCACAGAAGCTGGGGCCCGAGCCAGGCCAGCTGCAGTGCAGCCTGAACCCCACATGCAGTCCTCAGGGGCGAAGTGCTGGGCACAGTGCTTCTGGAACCGAGCACTGAGCACTTGCTGAGGTCCCGCATGTCCTTCCTTGGAGGGGGAGGGAGTAGCGATAGTGTGCTTCTAGTGAGACGCAGCTCCCTCCCGTTCTGCAATTGGTAGGGGCGAGGGAACGGTGTGGCCATGGCCCATCATCCTTTCCTTGCTTCCTGGAGTCAGAGATCTTGACAGAAAGCCAGGAAGGCAGTCAGGTGCAGAGGGCTCCAAGAGGCAGAGTCAGGGCTCCTCCGAGGGGCTGGGAGGCTGCCTCGGTTATGTCCTCCCTGCTGTCCAATCCAGAAAGCATCAGAGCCATGGCCAGTGGGGGCCCTCCTGTGGGGAGGAGGAGTCATTCTGTCCTCAGAGAGGACTCAGCACACAGTAGGTCCTAGTTTCCTCCTTCTTGCACTCTTTTTCTTATGAGAACAGCTCTTCTTTGCTGGTGGCATATGGTGCTCCTGGTCCTGCACTAGGGACTTGACATGGCTCTTCTCATGTGATGGCCACCACCTCTCCACGAGGGGTGGTCCTCATGATCATGCACGATACAGATGAGGAAATGCAGGCTCAGGCATGTTCTTGCTTGTTCAAGTTTACACAGCCAGCAGGGGGTGGAGCTGGGACTGGTACACAAAATATATGTTTATGATGAATGAACGAACAGGTGGGTGGGTGCTCACCCCCTCCACGGGCCTCGTTTCTATCAGGTCTCTGCCTTGTTTCTTGCCCATATCCCCTCACTCTCTGCTGGGCCTGGAATACCATGAACCCCAGGATGCTCACCCCCAGGGCCTCTGCCTTCCAGTGGCTAATTACACCCTTCAGCCTACTGCCTTTTCCTACCTCCTACCTGCCTCAGACCCAAATCCTCTTCCTTGGGCTGTGGCTTCAGTTTAGACCCAGAAATCTCTGACACTGTAGAGAGCTGGGTCCCCACTTCCTCTCCATTCTGCAGATTACTGGGCTTCAGCTTGGCTTACATGGATTCCATCAACTGATAGAACCAGAGAGTGCATCTTTTAGGGGGTCTTCTGTGGAATTTTCCAGTTTTCTCAATCCTCCTAAAGCCATGAACCTGGGTCCACATGACTATATTATGTGACTTCTCTCTCTCCCCCTGACCATAGGTAATTGGACCTCAAGTGACCACATGGTCCAATCATACCCACTGTCCTGGGATTATAACTGGGACACAGAGAGCCTGTGCCAATGGTCACTTGGGCTGAAAGGTCATGTAGAACGAGGGTCTGAGCGTGTCAGCTTCTGAGCAGAGAATGAAGAGAGATACTATATGCTGAGAGCTTAGCACAGTACCTGCTTTATAGGAAGTGCTCAGTAATTACCACCTGTTTTTTATGTCACAGAGCAGTATGGAGGGTTCTGAACGAAAGTTAGTTTGTACCAGTTGAGCCTGTTTGCTTAAGATTTGGAGGCAGAGGTGACACAGATCATCTTCCTGGTCACTTTTGGGCTCTTTGCCATGGGAACACAAGGTTTTCCAGCAACAACATTCCACTGTCCATCTCTAACTTGCTGAGTGCTGAGAAGCAATTATGACAGGTGTTGATGGCTTGTTGATCCAGACTTCCAGAACCCTGGGTTTCAGCTCTGGAGTCACTCCTTTGGTGGATCAGTTCTGTATTGTTCTGGGAGCCATTCCTGGGGGCCCAGGCTGGCCTTCCTCTCTCATCTCTGGCACTGATGTTGAAAACCCTTGTATTCAATTCTTCCTGCTTAAATTTTCCCACATGGGGCTCTGATTGATATAGTTTCCATCTCCAGAGAGCCACTAAGAGCTTTCTCATTTCCAGCTTTAAAAATCTCTGGCAAGATCTCTGACAGGCCAAGCTTGGATGAGACATCCACTGGACCTCACTAGTTGTGACAAAAGCAATAGGGTCACTTAAGGACATAGCAATTCACGATGGAGCTTTGAGGACAATGAGTTCAGAAGGATGCGCCCCAGAGAGGGGAAGACAGAGGCCAGGTAGTCTCAAGATAGACACTTCAGCCTCCATGTGTGAAACAACCAGAAGCCTGCTCTAGAGCCACCCACCTGGTCAGCACCAGCACCTTCTGCCTGGGTCATTGTTATCCCCAGGGAAGATAGCCATAGTGAACTGCCTGGCACCCTCTGGTTCTAAGGAGAGACGAGAAATAGAAAACACATCTCGAGGGGGGCCCTGTTTTATAGAAACATTTCTTTATTTAAAATTTAAAACCATATTACTTCATACAGCAAACTGTGCACTTTGATATATCACAGTGTCTTAAAAAGGAAAATAATCGGATTTGTTTGGAAATTTATTTACATCAGCCTAGAATGATTGGCAAGTAACACAGTTACTATGAAACCCAAATCGTTACAAAATGTTTACAAAAAACTATATTCATAGAAATTCTGCATGTCCACAAAGGGCATCCCCTGAATGGCCCAGAGACCAGTGTGTGGGAACCATGTTGAATGGGAGTAGGGGGTGTCCAGGCACTCTGGTCTGGGTGGTG
Organism: Aplodontia rufa; assembly: GCA_004027875.1. Classification (NCBI taxonomy): domain Eukaryota; kingdom Metazoa; phylum Chordata; class Mammalia; order Rodentia; family Aplodontiidae; genus Aplodontia; species Aplodontia rufa. Next base: position 56,824 of record PVKS010007880.1, on the reverse strand, counting down.
GGACAGGCCTGTGGTGCTGTCTGGGGGCTCAGCTCAGGGGCAGGGAACTGAGGTCCCCATCACAGAGGCCCAGCTAGGAATTCCGCCCAGGCAGAGGTGGGCGAGGGTTTTGGAGCACAGTGGCATGAGGGCCCCTGGAGCCTCTGGACCCTGTGGAGCCAAGATAGGATCCTCCTTGGGGATTGGATTTAGATGCACTTGGCCAGGACCCCAGAGTTCAGCAGACCTGATGCCTAAGGCTGAAGCAGAGGCCAGGTTGCAGACTCCACAGAAGCGAAGCCTTCTCCAGATCCCTCCTCCCTGCATGTGCCAGAGATGCTCAGAGCCATGAAGGAACTGCAGAGAACAGATAAATCCAGCAAGGCAGGGACAGGTCTGTGGCTCACTGGGGCTCTCTACCAATTATGCTCTGGGGAAGACACAGCAGAGGAGAGGACAGACAGATGGCATTGGGCTGTGCTAGGACTCAAGCTGCCTCTTGCTGCTCCTTTCACATCTCTGTCTCCCTGTTTGCTCCCTGACATCTGGCCCCTGGGTCAAATGGAAATGGGGAGGGTGTCTAATTGGGGGGCAGATTCTTGGCTGGCAATTTTCTGAGTCTATGGCTGCTTCCTCCTAGCTGGAGGCCTCAGAGTTTTGATTTGAAAAATAGACAAACGGCAGGGTGATGTGAGGTCCCCTGTTCTAAAGGCAGGGCAATGAGAGCAGGATCGGTGACTCCCAGGGCATCAGGACATTGTAGTGGCATGCTGGCAATGCCCTCAGCCCCTTCTCTTAAAAAAGCATTTTTGCCTAGCTGAGACTTGTGGGTGCCTTTGTGTGGTGGTGTCACTCTGAGGCCTTCACCACCTGGAATAGCCCTTCATCTGGGACATTACAGGTGCGTTTGACTCTGCAGGGGGTGACAGCAGGCCTGGGGTGCAGCCCCTTTCTCCCTTCCTCTCTGCTCGGGACCAGAATGTGATGCTGGTGCTTCCCAGACACGCCCAGCTGTCCTACCACGGGACCTTGTCCCAGGTGCAGCAAGATCCCATGGTTACTCCCTGTTCCCACACAAGGCCCACCTGCCAACTCTGCATACTTCTATCCTCTTTCTCTCTGATGGATGAAGGGCCTGTCCCATCTCCAAGGGCTCTCTGAAACCTCTGTCCCACACCTTGCTGCTGTGGCCCTCATCCCTCACCTGGTCCCCATCTACACTGGCTGGGTTCTGTACACTCTGCAGACGTGTGGGGAAGGCTTGTATACACAGGGGCTATGGGTCATATATACACTGTGCACATATATATATATATATATATACAGCTATGTATATATATATATTTACATTCATATATATATTGTACAGAACATTGACCTCCTACCTAAAGCCGTTTAGCGACTTTATAAACCACTTCAGCTCTGAAATGTCTAACTCCACGGCAAATCTAGGATAGAAATGAGGACTTGATTCAAACCAGCATGGGAACAGAGTGCAGGGCCCTTCCACCGTGGCAAGAGTCTGGGCCTGTTCCAGATGTGTCTAATCCACAGACCCGTTCAAGAGCTGGGCTCATTTTTTCCCCATCTGTCCGTGGGACTGGATGGTCCCAGATGTTAAATCCATACAACTGTCTGTCCATACCACTAGGCCCTTTCCAGACGCGTGTCCCTGCAGGACCTTTCTAGATGTGGGCCACTGAGTTTGGCCTGTTTTCTGGTGTTTGTGCATTCGCAGGGTGACTCAGGGAGGGGTCAACTTCAAGCTGAGTGTGGAAGCACAGTTGTCCCGTGGTCCCCTGGAAAAGCAGGCAGTGAGTTGCTTCTGATTGATTGCGGCGATTGTGTGCCTGGGTCTGCCCTTCTGCTTTCCAGGAATCAGGCTGCTTAGACCCCTCCTACCTCCTGGGCCAGGGTTTTCATCTTCAGGTGCGAGGCTGTGGGGACAAGTGCCCAGATGTGCTCTTCCAGCAGAGGCGGATTCTCCCATCCCTCAGAGACTGGGAGTCCAGCTCACTGGCCAAGGGGCCACATGCCCTCTTGCAAGACATTTGCAGATGGGGTCACCCAAACGCTGACACAGCCCTCAGGGCTTCTTATCTGTGCACAGCAGGCCAGAGAGACACAGAGGAGGGCTCATTGTCTAGTGGGGCAGGGTCTCCCCGCTACCCCTCAGTTTAGCCAGTGTGAGTGGTTGGAGGACAGGCACAGCAATGTGGGGGAGGTGAACACTCCACTTGGGGCTGGCATGTGGGACCAGATGGGGATATTTAAGCACCTGCTCAGGCACCTGCCATCTTCTGCTCCATCTGTGCCAGCATTCATGCCTCCTGTCACTCCTCTGTCATTCCATGTGTGCGCACCATAGACAAGCACGTGTGTGGCTCTGCCCCAGCTCACGGGCAGTACAGGCCTGAAGTGTAAGAACACAAGACCTGCCTTGCCTGGAACACCTCCCTCCCGCGCCCTCCCCTTTCGCCTCGCAAATGGAGGCCACCTCCAGCACCCTGGGAGAGCCAGCTTGGCCTTGGGCAGCGTGGCCTCCATGGCACTTGGCATGCTGAGCTGGTCTCTGGGACATCAGCAGGAGGCTGAACACCAGCCACACCTGTGTACTGGCTTGGCGGGGGAGAGATCAGGCAGTGCGCAATCCCACCTCCATGTAGGGGGCCAAAACCCATTTCAGTACCTTTTATGGGATTACCCTAATTGAATTGTGCCTCTGTTTATCTCCCATTCTTCACTCCTTTTATGAAAAAAATCTTCCAACCCCATGCCACTTCCTTTTCTTCTATCACAATGTCCATATGTGCATAGCCTCAGAAAAACATGACATGTACATACAGCGTCACACACAAAAGCACATGTGTGTGAGACAAGTGTGAATGCGGGCATGTGCTATGAAACTGCTATCAGACAAGATAGCGGCCAATGACTGGACGGTGAGAGGAAGCTGGTAAACACTTCGAGAATCCTGTTATCGAGAATGCAAAGAAGAAACTGGTTCCCTTCCAACAGGGCACTCCACCCACAGCAAAGGAGTCACCATCCATGAGCCCGGCAGGGGTTCCCCCCACTTGGCCGCCTCCCTGTGTGCACACACCTACAGCCTTGTCAGATCTGTGACACACGATCCCTCAGTGACAGGAGTGCAAACAGACCCTGATGCCCTGCCTTCCTGATTGTCTGTCTCTGCTCCTGCTCTGAGCTGGAACACATGTATATCCGAAACACGTGGGCACGAGCACACTCACGCACGGTCACACACTCCAGTTCCACATGGCTCCTCCCGCGCTGCATAGGGTCTGTTTCTGCCCACCCCTGCTCTCTGCTGGGAACACGAGCCTACACGTGTGTGCACACATGTCCACATGTGGACCCCTTGATGGCATGGCTTCTCCTTTTAAATGTATTTGGCTATGCTGTGGGCTTTATTTTGCCCTCCATCCTCTGCCATTCAGTGTACGAATGTACACACGTGCATGCACACACACACATACCCACATGCTTGCACATTCATGTGTACATTTGTATACTCACCAGAACCCCATTATGACATGGCTTCTCCTGTTTTTACATAGATGGGGCTCTGTTGCTGGTCCAGATTTGTCTCCCTAGTTCTCAGGTCACTCATGTGTGCATGCACACACGCACACACAAACACACATGCACATCAGATCCCAAGAGTCACCTATTATTTGTGTGCCCTGGGCGTTACACATCCAACTCTTTCACCCCCATCCCCCCAAGCCCACACTTACAAAGACAAATACACACACGTGCACGCCCCCCCCCCCCACCTCCCAAAGCTCACAACAGCATGGCTTTTCTATCATCCCACGCACTGGCTCCACCGGAGGTCCAGCCCTCATCGCCATCCTCCAGTGTAGACAGTCAGTCAGAGCTTCTGTGATTCAGGGAACCTTTGCATTGGGTCCTGCAGCTCAGTGTCTGGAGGAGGGACAGGATTTTATCACTTGTGCCCTCAGGGATCTCCTGCTTTGTTAGAGAGGTTGCTTCACCCCACTGAGAAGGCCCTTGAGATGGAAATGTAGCTCGTCTCATTGGGTTCCCCAGCAGCACCAGGACAGAGGTGGGCGAAGGTGGCTGGTGTCCCCTGGTTCTCTGTCCAGAACTTCCAGCCCTCTCTGCCCTGCCCAGAAATTAGCCTCTACCTTGGCCATGGGAGGCGTGCTGGCCCCATAGTGCTCTCTTTAAGGACACTTTGTGCCTAACCCTTTGTGTCTCACTCTTCTCTAAGAATCTTAAAGGCCCAGACCTATAGAGTATCCATCACAGCAAGTGGGAACCCACAGAGCTTCTGGTCCATCCTCCTCCCTGGTACCCCACTGATTGCTCTTACTCTGCTGTCTCCCCCAATCCCAGCAAGACTACAGCTGCTCTGGAGAAGAGACAGGGGGCCAGAACGGCATTGTGTCTCTGTGTTGGGTCTTTGGTTAATTCTCCAGGAGGCAGCGTCTCCCTCCCTGCCCTTGGGGCCTGTATAGTTATTCTATCCTACTCCTGAAAACTTTCTATTTCTGGGCAGCATCTTTAGGTTTGGCCAGGAGTTCTTTGGGTCCCCTCTGGGTTTTCCTACCTACCCCAAAGTTAGTCTGTTCAGTAGGACACTGACCCCTTTTGAGAAGGGGTAACTTGACTTTCACTTCAATCGAGGCTATCTTTCTCTCTTCAGGATGAGAACAAAGCCCAGTTCAACTGGCTGGGAATGGGGAGTAGCTGATGAGTAGCTGGCAAAGATCCTACGTTGCCAAATGCTATCAAGGTTAGAAAACAGCTTGCTGACCAGCAAAGTAAGGTCCTTTGGCTCAAGGGCCTGTGGGCTTTTCACAGAATCCACTGTTCCTCTGCTGGGCTTCAAATATCACATGTGTCTTTGGGTATCCTTTGTGAGAGATTTATGGGGTCCTATCTTCTGGCCAGAAAGTGGAGAACTTGCTGTGACCACTGCCCTATCAGAGGAGTGGGAAGTGCTGGGATATTGTCCATAAGGATTCAAAATGGCAGCTTCTATCTGTGCATTCTCTTCTCTCCTCTTTTCCACTCTGCCTTCAACTTTGCCACAGGGCTGCTGTGGGTAAAGCCAAGTCCAGAAGATCAGGGTCGTGTGCACAGCCCTGAAGGGCTGAAGTCTTCCTTTCCCCCAGGCGTATGGGCTGACCATGGCTCCCACTGGCAACCACACTGTAACACTCTTAAATCACCCAGTGTTTGCATCTCTAGTCTCATGGTCAAGACCAAGAAGGCTTGAGCTCTTGGGGAAGGAGTGGCAACATAGCATCTGTTTCCCATTTTCTGTGGCCTCTGCAGCCCAAGGCAGAAACTTCTGACTCTAGGGGAAAGTAGAGGGGTGGGTGAGTTTGGCCTGCGAGAGGCATGTGCTTCCTTTGGCCTTGGCTATCTTGGCTGGCAGCTTCAGATACCCACAGAAGAGACAAGAGGAGAATGAAGCCCACACAACTGGCCTGAGGGCCTGCTGGTTTTCCTGTAGGTCAGGGCAGAGAGTTCCTGGCCCAGCATGCAGGCAGTTGCTCTAGTCCCCAAGCCCAGCGTGGGGATGGGGATGTTCGTTCCAGTTTCTGTTGCTTTCCTCTGCCTTGTCCCAGGCCTGTGGTCCCCACCCAACCTGTGCCTAGGGGAACACTGGGGCTAACGATGTGCTGCAGGTCATGCTGTCCTTGCCTGGAAGCCGGCGATCATTAAACGTGTGCATGTTGATGACGGCATCCGTCTTGACCATCATGGGAGGTTGTGGTTTGTGCTTGACCCGACGCTGGCAGGTGAGGGAGAAACGGATCTCATCGGCCACAGTGCTGCAGAAGGAACGCTGGGGGCGGCAGAAGGGCACATGAGTGAGGCTGGTTCTGCGTCTCTGCTCAACTCCTCCCCCTTACTCCCACAGCCTGTGCCAAAGCCACCCTGTCTTTCACACATCCGCTCTCCACATATCCCTCTGCCTCCTGCACGGTGGTTAGTGTAGTCTACCAACCTCCATTCTTGCTTGGGGACTAAGATATGTGGGGCAGGTAGTATCATCTTATCTCCATTTCACAGGTGAGCCAACAGGGCTCTGGTGGGTATGCATATGAAAGTCTGAAGAGCTCTGTTTTACCTGTCTGGTTTTCTCTCCTAGTCTGTAAGGGCAGGAACCAGCCATTTTCATTCCCATGAGCCCAACGCCCAGCCCTCAGCCTGGTCCAGAGTCAGGGCTTACGGATCACCTGATGAATGTGTGGGAAGCCCTTCTCCTGGCAGGACTTCCAACCAAAGGGAAGAATAACTGTCCTCCCACTAAGGAGAGTCCAGCCCATGTGTGTCATGGTGGGAGGCAGCTCCCTGCAGGGCTGCTGGGTGGCCGTAGCCTCCTTTTGGCCTGGGTCCCTGTAGGCCAAAGTGCAGGATTGCCATGGGGAGCCGATGGCAGTGGTTTCCATAAGATGAATCCCATGTAATGGGATTGTCATGTGGGGTTGTCATGTGGCTTGGATGGAAGGCAACGGAGGCTGATGTTGCCTGAATTTACCAGCAAGGCCAGGGCACCAGGACTACCTGCCTGTAGGCCATGCATGCAGAGAAATGGAGACCTGGCTTTGAATTCTGGCTCTGCCTCTTATCAGCAGTGACCTCCCCGAGCCTGCCCTTCCTATGCAATGCAGACTGTCATCCCTTTTTGACCTGCCTCTCTCCATTGTGCAAATGTTCACTGTATGCTAGGCACTGTTCTAGGTATTAGGTAGGTACAGTAAAAGAGAATAAGGTCCCAGCCCTCAGGGGCCTGTGGTCTCATAATGGGACAGAAAGATAATAAGCATGTAAACACGTAATTTCAGAGAGTGATAACTATTATTAAGATAACAGAGCTGTGAAATGGGATAGAAAGGGGCTGGGAACGGGGACAGGTAGGAAGCCTACTTGAGGAGGTGACATGTGAACCAAATGTTCAGATGGTGCCAAGAATATTACAGTACACAGAGAAAAGAGCATTCCGGGTGGGTGGAAGAGAACGTGTAAAGGCCCTGAGGCAGACACGTGTTAGGGACTAACAATGAGGCCAGTGTTTACGATGCAGAGTAAGGAAGAGCAGGATGGAAAGGGGTCTGAGAGCTGGGCCAGGACTGGGTCCCAAAGGCTTTTTGGTAGAATGTGGAGCTCAAGGCAATCTTAACAGACATTCCTAAAGAATTCGGTGATTGTTCTTTATATATAAGTTTTTGTATCATAGTTTTTTTGTTATTGTTGCTTTTCTTTTTAAGCCATTCCCCATTGTTGGACATTCAGATGATCTCCTCATTTTTTCATGTCGTAATGAACTCTTCAACAAACATCTTCATCAATAAAGCTACACATGCCCTGACTACTCCCATTGGGTACATTTCTAAAAACAAAAATTGTCTGGCCAAAATCTATGATCAGTTTTAAAGTCTGAGCGTCCCGTGGAGTTGAGACTTCTCTCAGCAATACTGGAAGGTGCCATTGTCACAGCCATGCTAACCAGAAACCCAGGATTGTTCCCCTCTTCCTTGTTGGCCCAGCCTTGCTGGTTATAAATGACTCATTTTCGACGGATGTAGAAGCTGCCTGTTGTCACAACCCCTCACAAGTGATCCAGCTGCAGTCCCCTGCCACACCCGACCTGGACTCTTTGAACTTCTCTGTGGGAGTCGATTCCCCCACCAGAGGCTTCAACTCAGGTGTCCATTTAAATCACCCTGCAAGCTTTCTGAAAAATGCCAATACCAGGCTCCACTGCAGGCCAATTAGAACAGAGTCTCTGGGAGCGAGGCCAGGGCATTAGCACTTAAAAACTCTCTCCCTGTGGTTCTAATTTGCTGTGGGGACCCAGAACCACTGCCCAACCATGCTTGAATTAATCAGCCTGCTAGAGCCTCGTTCTACTGTCTGCACACTTGGTCCAGGCCTCTTAACTTTATATTTTTTTTAAACTTCTAATTATGGAAATTTCCAAATCTACACAGAACAGGAGAGAACAATATAATGAACCCCTATGCACCAGCACCAGCTTCAACCACCCTGCAGGGTTTTACGCAGGGGACTGATAGGGTTCAAATTAAGTTTTAAACAGGGCACTGGCTGCTGTGTGACTTACGGAGGCAGCAGGGAAGCATGGAGGCTGGAAGGCTGGATTGGAGGCTGCAGCATAGCCTGGGGCAGAGATGACAGTGGCTTGGCTAGGGGAGGAGCAACAGCAATAGGTAAAGGTGCTCTGTTAGGATGGGGGCAGGGCTGGCAGGACGTCCGGGTGGGCTAGGTGCAGGGTGGGCCGCCACGGGGGTGAGACGAGCACCATGGGGTGCCCCGGCACAAATCCATCCTTCCTTCCCCTCCTCCTCCAGCACAGGCCCCAGCTGGGGGCTCACCTGCTCTCGCTCTGCTGTTTTGCGGAGCTTGTACACAAACTCGCCCACCGCCACCAACACAGACAGGACCAGTCCAGCGGCCAGGACGATGAAGATGCCACCGATCTTCTGGATGCCCAGGGCGCTGGCCTCCTTGTTCTCCTCCTCGGGGCACCCACTGCCCCGCCACCACTTCTCCTTCATGATGTGCAGCTTGTCCTCCTCCTGCAGCTGCAGGATGGCGATGGTGATCTTGTCCCGGTATGGGGAGCCTGGGGAGGGAGAGCATGTTTGCCTCAGGCACCCAGTCGGAGGCTGCCACCATCGCCTCCAGTTCACAACACGGGGGCCTCTACCACTATTAGGCCCCTTCTTCAACTTGCGCAGGAGGTCTTGTCGGAATATCTGTCCCTGTGGGTCCCTGGAAGGCCCCATGTATCGGGGCTGCATCAGCAAGGGTGGGGTGAGGGAAGGTAGGAGGCCTCTGGGAACTGACCCCCCCACTTTCTGTTTGTCCTGTTCTTGCCTGAGGCCAGGGCTGGCCTCACCAGGTATGTGGCTCTGTCCGTCTGCTCCTGGGTGGAGGAAATGCCACCCTTGTAGGTTTGATGGGATTAGCAGGGGCACTACGTGCATGGGGCTCACCCACTCTCCCACCTGTGCCGCTCACTCACCCATGGGTGTGCCTATGCCGTAGCCCTTGGAGTCGATGAGGCCCCCGATCTGGGTGAGGTTGCAGTTCCTCTGGGTGACGTATTCAATGGTGGTGGACTCCATGAGCAGCGCGTAGTCGGCCGTCAGCGTCCGCTGGATGCCCTCCTCGTTGTTCTTCACCAGAGCAGAGGGCTTGCTGCTCATGAAAGCCCACATCTTCTCGAAGGTGGAGATCTTGGATTTCTGGGGGATGAACACATGGTTACTGAGCCCACCAGGGACCAAGGCCTGCTCCACTGCTCAACTCTTTTATACTCTTCAGGGGAAGGGAGCGTGGCCCATTGCTCAGATGTGGAAACCAAGGCCCTGGGAGGGGAGGTCTCAAAAGAGATGGGTGGGGAGTACTAAGGCTGGATTCACACACAGGCCCACTTTCTGAAAACCCTGGTTCTTTGCCATGGCAAAGTGCTCTTCAGACTAATTTTTACATTATTTTTTTCTCTAACATTGATTCAACTCTTAGCACATGAGTGCCTTGTTCTACGTGCCTTACCTGCGTGAACTCAGTGATTCCTCGCAGCAATCACAGGAGGCAGGTACTATTATTAGCTTCATTTATAGATGGGGAAGTTGAGGCACACCTTAGTAATTTGCCTGAAGGTACACAGATACTAAATGGCAGAGCCAGGCTTCAAACCCTGGCCCCTGGGTGCCAGAGTCTGTGCTCCTAACCACCTAGCAGCATCGCCTCCCGGGAACCACTGTGAGGGTGCGAAGCGGGGAGATGAGCGCTGATGAGGACAGAGCTCAGGGAGCTGGACCCACGCTACCACTTCAGCCAAAGCAGGTCCCTTGCATACTGGCTCAGGGAAAGGCTTTGACCGGAGCATGGGTTCCAGTCTTCCTCCCTCAGTACAGTGAGAGCAGCGTGGTGGGAATCGCACAGAGTGGGCAGTCGGAGCAGGTGCTCTGTAAGCCCCTGTGGCTGCTCTAGGATCTGGAGAACCAGTGTCCCTAGACCAGACGTGGTAGGGAGGCCGCTGCACCCCCTCTGGGGGAAACTCAGAGAAGTTTCTGGGGACATGGCTGAGGAGGGCCAGGGCTGAGTGGCTCTTGCTGCCCGGGCGCATGGTGCTCATGAGGTTTCTTGGGAACTCAGTAGCTGCCAGCTGCCTGCTCCCAGCAGGGCTCAGCTCTGGGTCCCAGTGGGGACGGAGGCACTGCAGGCCCCTTGGTATTGGTTGATTCCAAGTTTGCTGTGGCTTTTCTGTGATGTCAGCCTGTCTGACTGGCACCCAGCCCAGCTCTGGTGTGCGTGACAGCACGGGCACTCGCACAGGCTGGCACAGGGCTGGGGGATGGGGAAGAAGCTGTGCCTGTCAGCAGTGGGGGAGGAACCTGAGAAGGCAGTGAACTTTCTATCTTCCTACTGGCCAGGGATAGCCCCTTGGACACTGGCTCCTGGAAACCCTAGCACACCCTGAGCGGAGAAGGCAATGACAGGAGGGAGCCTCAGAGCAGCAGGCAGGGCTCTTTGGAATTGCATCTGGGTTGGGATCAGCTGACAGCCAACAGTGCCTCCTTTGGGCACAGGGGTGGGGGGCAGCTAAGCAACCACCCCCTTGCCTACAAAATTACCTGCCCTGCGGTCAAAGGCATGATAGGCTCAGATGCTCAGAGTCTGTCCTCGCTGGGCTGCTCCCAGCCGCTTTCCATCCTCAGCATCTGCAACCCTGCCTCCCAGGGTTGTGATCTGCAGCGACCCACCTTCCAGCTCCTCTTCCATCCCAGCTCCTCCCCAAGGACTCCCCCAGATCCTCTCCCTTAAACTGCTCCTCATTTCCAGATCTTCTGACATCCCAGATGTTTCTTATTTTCTAAATAATTTCTGATATGAAGATTCTCCTGCTGCCAGTTTCTTTGGCCCCCTCTGTTCCTTTCTCTGCAGGCTTCCTCCTCAGGCTCTCCTGTGGTAGGAAGCTTCTAAATTGCTCCTAATGATCCCCATTTCCTGGAAGCCAGGCTCCTCTCCAGTGTGGGCTGGACTTATTGATTCTAACTCCCCCCTGCCAAAAACTGATGGAATGTCATTTCTAAGATGAGTTACAAGAGCCTATGACTTCATCTCTCGCACTGCCAGGTTGCGAATTGCTTTATGAAGAGGTCCTCATGGCAAGGGACAGAAGCCATGCCTTGAAATGACGGCAGCGTTGGCCGACACTTGATTGCAGTCTTATGAGAGTCCTGAGCCAGAGCACCCAGCTGAGCCTTGCTGGATTTCAGACCCACAAACTGAGATGCCAGATGCTGTTTTAAGATACTAAGTTTTGGGTAATTTGTTATGCAGCAGTAGATAACTAATACACTCTGTCACCTGCCCACTCCCATGAACTACGTCTGTTCCCAAAATAGTTGCTTTTCAGATAATCATTAATTCCAACTATTCTTATAATCAAATTATCCAAGTCCAACCATCTCTGCATTGTCAGATACTCACATCTGCCCCCGCAAAGGTCACCTACCCATTGTCCCTTTCTTCTTTTTACTATCTCACCCACTCACGCAGCCAGTCATCCATAAGTCTTGAGTCTTGGCCAAAGTCACTGAGGACCCATTCAGGAAGCCCACTCAGGAAGCCCACCCAACCCCTTCTGTCTCATAGTGGGATCAGAACATCTCCTTTCAACAAACTTCTCATTGTTCCTCCTCTTCGTGGGTCTGCCTGACACTCAAACATAGGCTTTTTCCAGTAATGCAGCACTGCAGAGGGAGAAGGAATTCCAGTTGGTTCTGGAGGGAGTGTCCAGGCAGATGGTGTTGACACAAAGAAGTCACTGGTGGGTAAAGAAATTGAATGAGGAAGATGGGAAAGGACACCAAGGAGGGAAGGCCAGCTAAGATGGGGGTGACACCAAGACAGAAGCTGGCTGTGACAGGGACTTCAAGGGGTCCCCACCCCACTCCAGTGTCCCAAACTTACTGCCTCCACTATCTTTAGGCGGATGGGTCTGAAGTCTTCCCTAGAATGTCTTTCCACTGCCCCTGCCTGTATCTTGGGGTCCCCATTCTCTGCTCTGGGCCTCTGTTTTGCCTTAAGTTCTGACCTTGAGCAAACATGATTCTGGGGTCCAAGCCTGAAAAGCCCTGTCTGGCACATTGAAGCAGGGAGAGAGAGTCAGGGTCCCTCCTGGAATCTCAGGCTTCTCTCTCTCATCTCTATAGGCCTCAGCACCAGAGCCCTAGAGTTCAGTGGCCTGAGCTATGGTCATGGTCCTCAGAGAACAGAGTCCCACACACCTCCAGGTCCGGCGTCATCCAGCCTGTCCTGGCTCTGGTGGGAACCTTAATAAGGTTTACTTCAGGGCCAGTCACCCAAATCAATTAATGGAATCATTTGGAGCAGCCAATACAGGGCGATCTGCCAGGATGGAGATACTTTTTTTATCAGGAAAATTGGCAAGAAAGTACGTTTCGGGCTCACGACTTTCAATTCCAGCCTCCTCAAAGAAGCAAATTGATTTTCCCCAGCTGAAGATACTTAATCTTGGGAATTTAACATTTCTGTACAAGAGAACATATATAGGTCTATATATGCATATATAAATATATATATATCAGTTTGAAAGAGAGCTGAGTCCCAGGGAATGTGTGCGGAAAGGCAGCAGCAGTGTGATTCCATGCCAGACCTTGCGTATTTTACATACAGGAAAGGAGACCTTTCCCCAGATGAATTAGCCCTCTTATTCCCGGATATGGAGTCTTTGGCCTTATCCGGTCCATGTCTTCCAGCAGTTAATCACTTCTCTTGGGTGATATCTGTGGGGACCAGGAAACCTCTCTGAATTTCCTCCTCTTCCCACTGGCCCAAGCCCCTCCCTCTCTTTGGCGAGGAAAGACAGACTGACCCTCTGCCTCAGCGGCAGTCCCTGATGTCCATACATGTCCCTGAGGCTTGCTATGAGGGTCTGCAGTTGATCCCTACAAGGGCAGTTTAGAGGTGAGGGCAGTAGATGGGGGTGAGAGTAGAGGGAGAGGTCAGTTCATGGCATGGACTCCGGTGTCATATCAACCTGGGTTCAAATGCCAGCTCCTTCGATGAACACAGGCCAGTGATGCCATATCTCTGAACCTCTCTTTAATATCTTTAAAAGGGTGTTTTAAGAATGCTACTGCATGGGGCTGAGCCATAGCTCAGGGATTAGAGCACTTGCCTGGCATGCACAAGGACCCAGATTCAAAGCCCAGCACCACATACAAAACTAAGTATTGGAGAAACAAATACCAGATGAATAAATAATAAATAAAATTGATTCTCTCACTCTCTTAAAAAAAAAGAATACTACTGCATGGCATATTTGGAGACATTCAGTGGGGGCTGACCCCTGCACCTCCACATGTGGTTAGCATCATTATTTCTCTTTAAGGCTCCTTAAGGCTCAGCTTCCCCATTTAGAAGTAGGGATAATATGATCTTCATAGTGCAGAGTGGCTACAGAATTTAAAACCACACAAGACTTATGGGCAGAAAAGTCAAATGCTGATAGGGCCAGGCCAGGCACTGGAAATAGCTAAAGAAAGCTGGTGGGGTTCTGCACACTGGAGACAGACTTTGCCTCTGAGCTCTAACAATTGTTGCTCTGCGGGAGAGCCAGCTCAATGATGCCAGATCTTTCATATTTCCAAGAAACTGGGAATGCAAAGGTTTTAATGCAAAAGCCTCCAACATTTAAAACACTGGAAATTAATCTAAAGGAATATCTATATAAAAACAAGCCATGTGTGGCCCCCAAATCATGATTGTGCTGAACAGGCCTGCGTATCAGCAGTTTGTAATAACGAACAGTAACAGTTAACATTTACTGTGCCTCTGGTTTGTGCCAGGCACTGTTCTAAGCTATATGCCCAAATTACCCCAGTTTGTCATCTGAATAACTTGGTGAGGTTGAGGACTGTTATACCCAGTTCACAGACAAGAAAACTAAGGTACAGAGAGGTCATAGTTTTCAATGACTTCTCCATCACTGGCTGTCACCCTGTACCCATTGCCACTCCATTGCCTGAACTCTCTGGATTTCTTCCATTCCAAGGTCCTCAGAGCTCTTTCAGAAGTGCTTAGTCCTGTGCAGAGGCAGGTGACCACTCCTGTCATCTACCAATCTCAGGACACCCAGTCCTAGGGGGTCTGGAAGAAGGGATAATGTCCAGGTGCCCACTTGTTGGCCCTTCTCCAGTGTGCTCTGGTTGTCATCTGCCCCAGGAGGGGATTTTGGGGCAAGAGAATCCCTGGCCCTTCGGTAACTAGTGCATAGTAGCTGATTGAATCCTCTTGCAAATTGCCACAATTGGTACCCACATTGTGCAGGTGAGCAAGTGGAGGCTTGGAGAAGCCAAGTGACTTGTTCAAGGTCACCCAGCACAGACAGCACCCAAGTCTACCTCCTGGTCTGTCGTCTTTAAAACTGATTTTACTTGATGGGGCCAGGCTGCACCATGTCAAAAGCCTCCTGATCACTGCATGTTGGTCCTTCTGTCCTGGAAGGCAAGGCTAAGGCTCCAAGAGAGGTCAGCAGATGGGGCTGGAGAAACTGGAGGCTGAGTCGAGGGGAGCATCCTCATGCCTGCTGCTCAGGGAAGATATTGCTATGCAGCAGGGGGCTGGATGGGGTGACCTCTCCATCCGCCCAGATGATACAACAGAGACTGTGCAGAGTGGAGGACCTGCCAATGCCCAGGGCCTGGGGCCCTTTCCTGAATGGCTCCTTCCCACCCGTGCTAAGCTCCCCATCCCACCAGTCAAAGAGGGATGAATCTGCAGAGAAGCTGGCTTCTCCCTTCAAAGCCACCCAGCCGCCCTGCGAGGAGCACGCTTGTTCCCACGTTCTTTACATTTTGCCTACATATTTTTACAGCCCAAACAGTGCTTTCAAAGGCCCCTTTTTCATCTCCTAATTAATTTTATCTTCTAAGACCGAGGGAGGACAGCACAGGAGACGCTGTTTGTGATGTCTGCTGCTCCCTGACAATTTTCCAAGCGAAGCTATCTTCGGAGAGATGGGGCTGCTGCTAGCCAGGCATCTCCCGGGCTGCAGGCTGGGGCTGAGGGACCTGGAGACCCTGCCAGCTGGGTGTCCTGCTTTCTGCGGTTCTCACCTGTGTTCTGCTGTCCACCAAGGGAGAGGTGGCTCTCCGTTGGTTTACAGTCTGTGCTGCCTCGCCAGGAACATGCTCCCCGGGGGAATGAATCTCACCTGGCCTGCACTTTGAAACATCCTCAGGATGCCCCCTGCTTGGTTCTGGTTCTCAGTACTAACTACCGCCTGCATTTGCCCTTCTTGGATCCTACCACCTTTAGATTCCGTCCCTTAATTTAACAGCAGCATCCATTCAATGCGACCTGACTCTGGTGAGGGTGGGGGAGGGTGACCAGAAATCCAATTCCAAAGGGTGGGGCTGGTGTGGGTGGGGAGTGAGTGTCCAGACACCCAGGGACCGGGGCCAGTGTGCTTCTAGCTCATCCTCTGAGCCAGGGTTAAAGCGTCCATATTCAGGCTCCTCCTCGCCTCCATGACAGTCCTGCTGCTGGTACTGCCAGTGAAAGGAAAGCCTGGGTAAGAGGAGCTTCGCAGGGCCATGAGAGGCAATGTGGCTTGACACGGACAGGGATTAATTGGCCACTGGGAGAGCATGAAAGTGGAGCTGGTCCTGCAAGGGGATATGCAGTTGCTGCTTCTGGCCAACCGGCCCTTGAGCCCCAGAGTCCCAGCTGGGTGTCAGCATCCGCGTCCCTCCTCTGCCCTCCTCACTGTGCCATTTGCAGGGGAGGTGGGTGAGGGCGGAGTAGGCTGCAGGAGGTGCTGCTTGATGCTGAGGACAGAGGCTCAGTGGGGAGCTGGGACGAAGCTCTGGGAAGCCAATCTGAGCATCTTAGCATGGAGGGAGGCACGGGCGTCCAATCAGCGGCAATGAGCCAGCATCGGGCTTATTTATGCTGCTTCCCTTTGATCGGGAGCCCTGCTTAGAGAAGGCTCATGCCTAATGCATGAGAGAGGCTCCGGCACAGTCAAAGGCCTGGGCTGCAGCCTGGGAACAGGCAGGGGAGCAAAGGAGCAGGTACACACGCACACAGATGCATGTGCATGCATGAGCTGTCATGTGCACTATGTGCATGTAGCAGCATGGGCACGCACACACCACACACACAGAGGCCATTACACATGCAGTCCCCCTCACACCTATCTAGGCACACCCACGGGACACTGAAGCAGGCAGATGCACATTTAGTCTCTGCACACATACACACAAAGACATTCCAGCAGGCACTCACATACACTCAGAGGCACAAGTCCCTGTGCCCAGACCACAGAGATGCAGCACACATATGTTCACACACACAGACGCAACCACCTGCGCCCAAGCACAGATACTTGCACCACACAGGCACACTGTTGTGCAAGGGCACACTTGTACATATTGAGTATACAAATGCACATTGACATTCATTCCCCCCTGCTACAAGCACACATGCAGCGGTACACGTATATGCACACTATCATACGTACTCACACTTACAAACAGTCCCACAGAACTCCTAACAAGCGTTTGAAAGCACCTTTAGCTTCCTCTCTATAGACTGTGACCTCTTAGACAGTGGGCCCTCAGCTTGCTGGTGGCAACAGCCCCAGCCAGGAGAGACTCCTTGCCCTCCTTCCTTTTCCCTAGGGAGCTGCTTCCAATATCAAGGAGGGACATGGGGGCTGGGTGGGGGTCGGTGCTAGGAGCTCCAGTGCTAGAGCTCTTCCTCTCTTCCTCTCTTCTCCCAGGCCCCACTGGGGGCTCCATCCATCTCTTGGAGAATTGGCCTAGAAAAAGGCAAGGTCTGGTGGTGGGGAGCCAGGGCCCAGAGGAAAGGGAAATGCCCCAGGTTTCCAGGAGGACTGAGAGCAGTAGAAAAATGAATGAATGAATGGACCTGCAGTTGATCAATTCCATCATCTCTGAGCCATATTTAGAGCAGTGATTCTCAAAGTGTGGTCCTGGACCGGCCCAACCAGCATTACCTGGGAACTTGTTAGAAATGCTCATTCTTAGGGCTGGGGATGTTGCTCAGTGGTAGAGCACTTGCCTAGTAAGCTCTGGGTTTGATCACCAGCAACACACACACACACACACACACACACACACACACAGAGTTCATTCTTGATCCTTTCCCAGACCTCCTGAGTCAGATGCTCTGAGGCCTCGGCTAGTCCTCTGTGGTGCGGGGGCTTAGAACACAGACCTTGGGGGAAGGCAGACCCAGCCCCTCCAGCTATGAGTCCTTGGGTGAGTTGCTTAATCACACCGAGCCTCAGTTCCCACATTTGTAAAATGCAAATAATTATAGCGCCAACCTCACAGGCTGTTGTGAAGGTTAGATGAGGCCAGGCATTGAGCATCGTGCTGGTGCACCACTCAGTGTTGGCAGCTACTGTTATTGCTACTTTAATTAATGGAGCACAATTGACCCCTACTGGCTCTCGGAGGACAGGTAGAAGAGGACAGTCTCCTCAGTGGTCAGCTATCTTGGTCGAAGGTTTGGAAAACACTGGGGAAGTGAACCATCCCTTCCAAAGCAGGAGGAGCACCAAAGTCACCCAGATACCCATTAGAGCAGTCGCTCGGGGAGGGCCGCCCGTCTTTTAAGAGTGTGACATGCCAAGCACGTTTGTAAACGCCTGTTCAAGGTTAAGTCCTGTCCCTTCCTTCAGGATGTGCCTTGCTTCCCTCTCAGTGGTAGGAGCTCCTCCCCAGCCCCGGCCAGTCTCTTAGATGGACAGCACTAAGACCTCAAGCCAACTGCCTGGAGCCCGCTGGCCCCAGGGCCTGTGTATCTGGACCACTCTCCTCCTCCCCCTTCTCCCATCCCCTTTTCTACCTGTGCTTTTCAGATGATCCCCAATCTTCACAGGTACAGAAACTTCTAGAGTTTGTGTTATCACCAACTTACATGGCTTACATCACCACAGCTCCCCAAAATCCACTGTCTCAAACAGGGAGGGGCTGAGCCCTGGGGTTTTCCCATTGGCTCTAGGAGTGAGGGAAGGACAGAGACTCCTTCCTCCCACTCCTCTTCTACTCAGCACAGGGCCAGCGCAGGGGCCAGCTCATTGTGCTGCGTCGGGAAGGAGAGACCCTCACCTTGAAGAAGGTCATGGTGGCCCCGTCCTTGACAGCCCCATACTCGATCTTGGTTTGCTTGGCCAGGTCATCCGCAGAGTCGATGGGAGATTCCATGCGCTCCACGGTCAGAAAGGCAGCCAGGTTGGCCGTGTAGGAGGAGATGATGATGAGCGTGAAGAACCACCAGATGCCACCGATGATGCGCGTGGACAGAGCTTTGGGCATCAGTTCAGACCCTGGGAGAAGGGAGGAGGCAGGTGGCGCCTTAACAACGTGCAGACTTGAAGGAGACAATGTGAGCCCCTGGGTCTTGAGCTCCTCCCACATGCTCATAAAAGCCCAAACCCTGTGCCTAGACCAGAGGCTCCCAGCAGTGTGGTCATCAGCAAGGCCTGAGAACTTGTTAGGAATGTGACTTCCCAGGCCCCATCCAGGCCCTACTGAATCAGTACTTCGCGTTCAGGCAGGATGAGCAAGCTGCTTGATCAGCCCTCCAGATGGTTCTGATCTGTGCTCAAATTTAAGAGCCAATGCTTTTAAACAACACCCATGTGCACAACAGTTCACACACTCATGAGGCCCAGGTTAAAAACACATGGAGGTCAGAACCTCTGGGTCCCAATTCTCGGTGTGGTCTTATGCCAGACACTTCCCTTCTCAGGGACCCTGCAAAGCGTCAAAAATCGTCCTTCCTCTGTCCCAGCCTTGCAGAAATACTGCGATCTGCAATGATATAATTTGAGGAGAAATTGCATGGGAAATATAAGTGGTATACAAATATAAGATTGCTATGCGGCACTTGGCAGGATGAGAAAAATCAACATTTTTGGAAGTGAAATATATCACTCTTCCTCCCCGACCTTGGGTGTGGAGCACAATTCAGACGAAACCTTCTAACTGAAGTAATTAACTAGGCGGCTTTCAAGAGATTTAAATAGCAAGTGACTCCTGAACTTTCCAGAATATTTGGACCCACAATCTGAAAACCGTCTGCTTTGATATGGATGATTTTTTTTTTCTCTCAAAGAAATCACTCAAGGGAGAGTTTTTCAAATACATAACTATTTTCCTCCCTCCTAATCAAAACCATGCAGGGAATGCATCAGGGGCCAGGGCTTTGAATAGCGGCAGGAGGCAGAAGAGTAGAAGGTTATTACTGCAACGAGGAGCTTCCAGGTCTTTCCTGGCTGTCACCGAACAAAGATGATGGGCAAAGAAGCAAGGTGAGGCTTCAGGACACTCATTAATGGTGTGGACAAATTGAGGCACTTCCTTTGAAAGCTGTCTGTCACTTCCAGCTACTGGAGACCAAGAGGCTTCTCAGTGTCCCCTCCCCAGCCAGCCACTCCCAGCCTCTACCAGGCTGCTCAATGATGGGGCTCCAGCTACACCCCAAAAGGGAGAGTGGCCTCATTTAGTCATTTGCTTGGGGAACTCTACCATGCAGCTTGGACCCTTACCAGGCGCAAGCCCCTTGTGTCCCTGCATCTCACACCCTGCAGTCACAGCAGGTTCCTGCTTCCTAATATTTAAGCCGCTGCAGCTACTCCCAAGGGACCGGTCACCCACACAGGGTCAGGAGCAGCACCCCGCACTCCCTTTGGAAGATGTAAGGGAATTGCATTAGTCTGTGGATCCCATTCTGATGCATTTGGGTGGAAGTTCCACCTAGCTGACCCCACAGCCAGCTGATCATGGAGTCTTTACCATGCTACTTCCTGAAGCTTTCTCAGTCCACCTCTGCTGTCCACTCTCCTGGCCACTATCCCAGTTCAGGTTTTGTTTTATTCCTGCAACGGCCTCCCACTCAGACTCCCTGCCTCCAGTGTCCCCTTTCCCTGTCCACAGCTGCTAAGTTACTTTTACAACTTTTGTGGTAGTGAAACCACGGGAGGGGGGCCGACCCCAGCAAGTGGGGTGCTCCATGTCCAATTCATACAGTCAGAGGTGCTGGGGCCTTGTCCTGCATCCCATAGGTCGGGGTGGCTTATCTGCTTCAGATCCTGAACTAGCTCCAGTGTGGGGCACGGGATCAGGGGGACGCACACCCCAGAGTATCTGGGGGGAGGGTCCTCTACCTTCTGATGGCTCAGCAGGGTCTGAAGCTGCCCTTGAGAGTGGGCTGGCTCTGCTGGCTCCACAGAGGCCATGAGATCCCTTGGGGAGAGAAGGCACCTGCCTCAGGGGAGGAGGCCGGGTGTGACACTCACCTTGCTGCATGAGGGAGCCCATTCCGAACCAGAAGCTGTTGAGCAGAGTGAAGTTGTTCTCTACCACCTCGGAGCCAGGGTTGCAGGGGTGGGCATCGTACCACTCATAGGGGCTGAACCTGCCAGGGGAGAGAGGCAGCGAGGTTGGGCTGCATGGAGACAGCAGCTTAGGCAGTGCAGGTCTGGGTTGCTCCAGCATCCACGGCCGCACTGTTCTGCCCGGGAGGCAGGCGAGAGGCAATTGGCACCCCACCCCTGATTTTTTCCTTTTTTTTTTTTTTTAACCACTAGTGCCTTTTTCTGGTTGTAAAAGTAATTCAGTAGCATTTCATAAAATTAAAATGCATGTGCCCTTTAACTTGGCAATTCTGCAACTCATTACCCATCCTAGAGAAGACACTCCCACACCAGCATAAACCAAGGCACAGAGGGTGTTTATCAAAGCGGTGTTTGTAATAGTGAACAACTGGAGACAACCTAAACGTCCTTCAGTAGAGGAACGATTGAATAAACCATGCCACCGCCATGCTTTGACTATCATGCAGCTGTGAAGAGAGGACGGGATCCCTCTAGGTGTACCAGTGGGGAAAGATCTTCAACACATTTGGCTGAAAGAAAGTGATAAAAAATAAGAACAAGACCATATCACTCACATGACTGTACAGCTCTTCATGTATATTCATATGTGAATGCATGTGAAAGAATCTAGAAGGTTCCTCGTGTAAAGAACATCAGGGTCTATCTCTAGGGAGGGGATTCAGAGTGGCGGACAGAACCCGAGGAGGCTTGTTGCTTTAGGTGTAGCCCATAAATTTTTAAAAATGAAAAGATGCTTTTGAATTTCTTGTATAATTAAAAAAAAGCAGGAAAACGTGAAAGACACCGTATGAAATATTCAAATGGTATAGAAGAACACAATGAGAAAGTGAGAGTACCCCAGCATCCTGCCCCCTGGAGGGAACAATGTGGTCTGTAATTTTTCAGATTTTTCTCTTTGAATACACAAATGCACAAATGACAGGAAAAAGTGGTCTGTGAAGCCCCCTCCCCGGCCGCCTCCTAAGGAAGAGGGCTTGGATTACTGGAGGGAATCTTGCCTGACTGTGTGAGTTCCGGTTGGGAATGTGTTACGTTTGAAGATGCTGGAAAGACTGAGAGACGACAGAGGAATCCCTGGCTGGGGCAGGCGGGGAGCGCTAGCCTGCCGGGATGAGAGAGAGAGAGGAAGGAGAGACGAGTGCGGTCAATTTTGTTATGTTTTACAGTGTGATGCTCTTTGACTGTGAATGCTGTGACATCCCTTTTCCATCTCCCTTCTAGAAGAGTTAGCACATTATACACTGATCATGAATGTTCATGTGAGAAGCATCTTGTTCTCATGAAGCTGAAGAACCTTCGGATAGGAAGTTCCAAAGTGAGGCTTCAAGCCAAGTTGAGGATTTTCAAAGAAATTGACCACGACCTGCTCAGAGGCTCTAAAATCACAGGGCGGCGGTGGAGGATCAGGAGAGCAGTGGTCAGAGGCTGGTGAGATGCGCTTTGGAGAAAGCCTTCGGAGAGCTGGGCATCCAGAGTTGAGGGAGGAGGGCTTCCCAGGATGCTGGAGTGTGGCCAGGTGCCCGGGCAGACTGGAGGCAGGGCCCAGGGCCATGACTACTTTGTAGATGGAAGCAGGAGGGTCCCTGATGCGGGCCCAGAGCCCATCAAGCCTAAGGACGATGGGTGCACAAGCCTCACCACTGGGTCCCTGCAGAAGACAGACCCAGGCAGGCCCACCATGACTCCCACCCTAGAAGGGCACGACGCTTCATTAAGTGGAGGGTCCAGGGCATGGGCTGCTGCAGAGCCAGGGGCTGGGTAGGGAAATGGCTGCTGGAGGAGGATCTGCCAAAGGGGTAATGTTGGGGCTGGAGAACTCGTATGAATGAATGAAGACAGAAAGCTCGGGGAATAAACTGGACTCAAGCTTTTAATTTCTGGACTGACACTGAGTTTGTGGTGTAGGGAGACACCTAGACTTTCTGTGATCTGGTACTGAGCCAAAAGTCACAGCCTTGACGCTTCCACTGGGAATGGAGACAACCCGTGCCTCAACATGGTGGAGGGGAGGCTGGGAGACAAGGAAGAGGAATTCTGAGAGAAGCTCATGAGCCTAGTCTTTCCATGTTCCAGTTACACACACACACATACTTTTTAACACCAAAAGACTGTATCGTATCATTATACCATCTTATAACTTGTAGAATTCAGTTTTTTTTCTTTCTTTTCTTTTAATGTGATAAGTCACCAACCCCTCTCCAGATCTGTTTGTTCTTCTGTAACCAGCTCCTGGGTGTTATTGTTTTTTGTTTTTGTACTAGGGTTTGAACCCAGGGGCACTTACTTAATCACTCAGCTACATCCCAGCCTGTTTTTATTTTATATTTTGATACAGGGTCTCACTAAGTTGCTTAGGGTCTTGCTAAGTTGCTGAGGCTCGCTTGGAACTTGCGATCCTCCTGCCTCAGCCTCCAGAGGTATTGCCTGGGATTACAGGTGTGCATCACCGGGCCTGGCTTCTTCTAGGTATTTTCAGCCAGTCCTTAGATGGTGGGCCTTAAGCTGTACTCTGTTTCCCACTCCTGCACACTCTGCTGAAAAAAAACATGCTCTGGCACACCTCTGTGGACACCAAGACCAAAGGGTGGCCTTGTCTCCTGGGGCTACGCTGCAATAAGCCTTTCTAGACTCCCAAGTCTGCTTCAGCGGCGACACTTCAACAGGACACACTCCCAGAGGTGGAAGTGCTTATCATGATAAAAATAACTGGCTCTGGATAGGGCCTCTCAGATATCAAGTGCTATCATAGGCTGGGGTCCCCACCACTGCTGAAAGATTCCCAGCAGCAGGGGCCCATCTTGCAGCAGGGGAGGTGACTGTGATCATGCAGTCAGTGGGTTGGGGGATCCAGATTCTACAGCATAGACGAGGAGGGGATGGAGGGTCGCTGGACAAGATGGGAGGTACCACGTCAAGTCAAGGGTGGATCTAGGATTTATGGCTTGTGGCCGCAGGGGGCTCTCCAGTCTTGTGGGGAAATGGGAGTTAGAAGCAGTTGACCTGGAGACAGACTCCTCTCGGGGAGAAAAGCTGCTCTCCAGCTGTAGAGGTGTCGCCAGGATGCTGATTGTCGCCCCGGCCCTCCCTTCCCTGGGATACTCATCTGCTCAGGATTTGGCCAGAACGTGGCTCCCAGTGGCTGGACTGGGACCCACCTCCTGGGCCAGATGCTTCAGATTAACCACCTGCCAAGCGTGCCAGCTGCCCTCTGAGTGGAGAGAAAGTGCCCTCCACTCTCTCCTGTGTCCTCCTCCCTCACCAGGAATGAAGTGGACTGTTTTGGTGACAAGCAAAAGCCTGGATACCTCAGTGTCTAGACCCCTGGTGCTAGACTGGCTCAGGTCAGGCCAGTGTGCACGAAGGACAGTCCTGTGCCATGCCTGGACACCTGCTCACTCACTGCAGTCTCCATCTTTTGGGGGCATGGGCAGCTGTGTCCAGACCTTCAGCAGCAGCATGGAGGTCACATGAGGTGGGGAGAGAGAGCTACATCCACACTACCCGTGTGTTGTGCTCGACCCCAACAGGTTTATAGTGGCCACATAGAGAAGTCATGTGATGTCACATAAAAATCATGAGTGCTGTGACACTGGCCTGGGTCTCTGCCTAGCACACACAGTCTGTTGGTGCAGGGTGGCATTTGCCTGCTTCAGCCAGCTGTGCGCTCTCTGCTTTGCTTCCACCCCTTCTCTTCTGCTGCCTGTCAGTCGGTTTGCTTCTCTCCCTTACGCCACCTGTCTGTCCCTGTTAGGCACCTGTGCTTGGTTTAAAGTTGGACTGGTCTGGCCCAACTCTGCCAAGAAAATGCTTTGTGACTCTGGACAATAGCTTGACCTTTTCTGGGTCTCAGTTTCTGCTTCCGTAAAGTGGGGATAATGATTCCCACCTTACAGATCTGTTGGCAGGATTTGACGAGACAGGGTGAGTCATGATGTGACAGCTGCATTATGAGGCTCCTTTAGGCCGAGACCTTCATCCCTCTTCTCTCTCTGCAGGGGTCCCCTATCATTCCAGTGGCTCTAGAAATCCTCTCCCCAGACTAGCCTTGGGCAGGGGCTCCTGCCTTCCTAACTGGGAGGAAGGGGCTGGGAAGTGACCAGTTGCAGCTGGTGGAAGGCTGGGGACCAGAGGGGGAAGGGAGGCACATCAAAGGGACAGACCTGAAGCTGGAAAAGTCTCAGAGGAGTGGGCTGCTGAGAGCAGGCCAGAGCTGCTAAAATTGTGTGCACACCTGTGAGTGTCTCTGGCTTTCAAAGCTTGCGAGAGAACATTAGAGACAGAGGCGTAACGAGGCCTCTCTGTGGCGGGCTCAGCTGCCGGCTGGGCTGGCTGGCAGCATGGGCTTGGGAGGCAGGACGGCTTCACCTCACATCCTTTGGTCTCTTCCTGTGCAGGAAGAGCGAGCGAATGGAGCAGAGTTGGGGGCTGGCTTTCAAAGAAGGCTCAGGAGGAAAGAAGGCTGAAACACCAAGCTGTTGGATCGCAAACTGTCTTTACAGAGAAGTCTTTTTCACACCTTGTTCGAATTTAGAAGGAAAAAAGAACCAGGGCAGGGGCTGGGGCTGGGTCCTGGAGGGAAGAGGCAGAGGGCCCAGTTGGGAGGGGGCTAAAGGGCTGGGTCATGCAGTCACCAACAACGTGGGGCAGGGCCAGAGCAGCGGCCAGAGATGTGCGTAGCAGATAAAATCCCTGGTGACTCAAGTTCAAGTGCCACATGCACCGCTTCTTGCTTGTGTGACCTTTCCAAGCTTTGGTTGTCTCTTCAAGGGAGGCTTTGAGAGTTAACCCAGGTAATGGCCACAGAGCGCGGGGTGCCGTGCTTGGCAAATACGAGGTGCTCACTGACTGGGCTAACCCTGCCCCTGGTGACCTCCTCCTGTAACCCACCAGCCAGGATGCACTTGTTATTCCGTGTAAATAGCCAAATGTGTAAGCATGTTTCTAGCATGTGCTGCAGATGCTGAAGTGTGTATGTAGCATGTTTCTGCATGCGGTTGCAGGTAAATGGGGCATGGTCCCCTCTGCTCTCGCAGGCTGCATAGCTGCAGCCTCTTCCAAGTTTTAAGCCACACAGTGGGCCATGTGGAGCACCTGGGTCTGCAATACCAGGTGCCTGGCCCATGGGGTGCAGCTTAACCTCTCCAAGCCTGGTCCTGGGACCTGGGATGCAACTGCTGCATCTCAGACTCCTGAACGCAGGGGAGGACCAGGTGATTCAAGACTGGGGAAGGGAGTAAAATGTTCCCTAAGGTATACAAAGGGATCTGAGCCATGTGGAGGGAGAGAACAGCAGGCACAGTAGTGGCCTGAGCCTTGGTTTTCTATGCCAAGGGCTGAGGATGTGGGGACATTCCTGGCTCGCTAAACCTTCAAGCTTGGGCCTGAGTTCTGGCCAAGGCATTGCCTTACCTGGCGATGACAAAGAGGACACAGCTGACACCCAGATAGGCGAGGAGCACATACATCCAGATATCCGGGGACAGGGGGTTGAGGAAGGAGAACACACTGGGGTTGGTGCCGTTGGGTTTGCGGTACAGGATGCTCACTCCGAGGGTCATAAAGGGCTTGGAGAAATCGATGGCCTTCTCTCGCACATGCGTGATTGTCAGGGGAGCCACGGCCAGGTCTGCCTTCTGCAATGACAGACAGACAGACAGAAAAAGAGCAAAACCTCAGATTAGCAGGCAACAGAGAACCTCTGCTTGGAGGGGGTCTCATGGGGGAATGAGGTGGCGCTGGTTGTCTGAGCCCAAGGTCACTTAACCAATCTCCATTTTCAACATTTATTAGACCTCCTTCTGGTCAGGGCCATCCCCAGGGTGCAGGAGGGATAAAGACGAACTCATCTTAGCTTTTGCTCTTCAAGTGTTCACAGCTAGGGCTGGAGCAGTGGCTCAGTGGTTATAGTACTTGCCTGGCATGTGCTAGGACACGGGTTCGAACCCCAGCACCACATACACAACAAAGTGTAGGAGCAATGAAAGTCACATGAAAAACTAAATAAAATTGATTCTCTCTCTCTCTCACTTGAAAAAAAAAACATTAAAGGCTGTGAGAAAAATGATGTAAAGATGCAGAGAATGGAAGCCTACTAAAGCTGTAACCCATGTGGTCCCTTCTCAAGATGCTTTGTCAGATGAATACAGTTCAGCAACCTACAAACATTTAAAAATAGCTCATGTTCTTTACATGTGTCTTTCAAATACCTCGAAGAGAACATAGAATCTGCAACTCTTATTTCAATCTGCTTTCCTTTCCCATCTGCTTCGTGACTGCTTCACCCCGTTCTGGAAGGTCTACATATCCTAGAACCCACCCCTAAGCTAGTTGGGCAAAGATAGTATCCTTCTTGGAGGGTGAAGGTGGGCAAGAAACTTAAGCAGGCAAGTCCAGGCCTGGTTCCCAGGGAGTGGCGTGGAGGGGACAGCCAGGGTCCAGGATATCTAGGGATGCTCACATTTTAATACTCCAAAATTTTAATGAGAGCTGTAAAGTTCTATTTTTTGTTCTGAATTTTTTCCTAATTAAAAATCGAAATTCCCTCCTCCCCATCCCATATTTTCAACCTCATCCACAGTATCCTCCTACTCCAGGCCCCATTAAACCACCTCCTATTTCCCAGATTGCCTTCTTCGTCTGAATGCTTTGCCCACCTCAGGCCCTGTTGAGGACACCCTGTCCCTGGGGTTTAATTCTTACCAGTATCTCTTTTCCCTTGCACATGGTGCCTCTTCCAGAAACTCTTCCTAACAGCCTCCAATTCTAAACTCCCAGGAAGTACTCTGTCCCATGGTGAGCCCCTCACCTGCTCGGTATGCAAGGCAGTGGGTGCTGCCATGTGCCTGTCTCAGCTGCTTACTGGCCTGCAAGTTCTTTAGTACAGTTGAGGCTACGGCTGACCTAATGCTTTTTTCTTCATCCCCGATCCCTTTATCAGTCTTTGGAATATTTGTGAATAGTCATCTTCTAGGGCTTCTCTGGGTATTTACACTTCAGAGGGTGAACAAAGTTATCACTTCCTTTCCTTATGTGGGACAGGGCTGAAGAGAGGAGGGATTCAAAGGCTAGATATAAACACCCTTTCCCAAAGAAAGACTTGCCTTTGAAACCCCCTTCCAAGGCAATGCCTCTAGACAGTCACCTGATGGCTTGGCCCAGCTCCATCTATCCATCCATCCATCCAACTACCCACCCACCCATACCCTTCCATCCATTCACCAGTCTGTTATTCATCTATCCATCCATCCATCCACCCACCCACACCCTTCCATCTACCCACCAGTCTGTTATTCATCCATCCATCCATCCACTCCTTCATCTGTCCATCCATCTATTGTCCTATATGAGATCCACCAGGCACTAGGGATACAGAGCAGACCTAAAAAGTGGTTTCTGGCCTCATGGAGCTTTCAGTCTAGTAAGGAAGGTGGACATTAATCAAATTATTTAATAAAGGATAGCTATTAATACCACTCTGAATCCATTTATCTTAGAATAGGAACTAGAAATCCAGAAGAAACGAGACTTCAGGGAAGGAAGGGCTGGTGTGGGTGGAACTCCAGCTTTTAGACAGATTTGTGGGTACCCAGGCTGAGTGCTGTGGGCAAACACACATCTCTGCTTTTTCCCATCCCAGTGTTTCTCCTAACTGTAGCCCCTATACCCCATCAAGGACACTTAGAAGCCCAAGGATTTGTTGAACTTCAGAACCTGGGAAAGACAGAGGAGTCTACAACAAGGATTGTTATCCTGGGACCTTCCTTTTGCAATTTCTGAATGTGTGAGTTGGAACTTTCCTGGTTTGAAAGACAAAAGAAGGAGGAATAGGGCAGCTGCTGCCGCCCCAGTTCCTAGAGCCCTCTCAACTCAGGGTGTGGATGAAGAAAAGCTACAGAAGGTGAGAGAACTCTCAAGGAATGTGCAGAATGACTAATGTGCATTTGCTCAAACCCTACTGTGCACAGGCACTGGGCCAAGCTGGGATACAGTGCCAAGCAGTGACCTTGTCCCTGCTCATGGAGCCTCAGGTCTAGTGAGCCCATGTTGAGGGTGATGACAGGACTGGTAGTGGAGAAGCCAAGGTGATGTACTTGGAAAAGCCCCTTCAATCCTGAAGTTCTAGAATCTTCCGTAATGTTGATATGACATGGAAGTAGTGGGCCTTCGATTCTAGAACTTGGCCTACCTCAGCCCTGTCCTTTCAAAAGACAACATTGTGTTAGGTGGCTCTGTTCTGACTCCATAGTCACTGTCATCCCTCAAAATGCATTTTGAACAGGTTTCTGGGAATGGTCTCGGGGGCGTGGAGTGGAATCTTTGAGAAGTCAGTGGTGGAGAATCTTCCCTGGACTCAACAGCAAATTATATGAGATCAAGGTGTTTGCAGCCAATGCTTATCCCACCAGAATGTTCCAGGGACTGGTGAGGAAGCCAGTGGCAGGGCCCTCTTTCTTCCTCCAGACTCTCTCAGAGCCTTTGGAATCATTTGTTCCTGCTTTCTGGCTTTAACACAGTGGGAGGCAGAAGTGTCCGTAGCATTCTGTGCTACGGTACCAAGATAATTGGCCAACCTGACCTTCACTGGAACATCAGATGTGTGATCCCCCTTGGGCTTCAGGATGGCTGGTGTTCTCCACTTCATATTTTTTTGGTTTAGGCAGGAAATACTCCACTTCACTGTTGGTAACGATTTCCCTGAGAAAGGCATTATTTTGTCCAACTTCCCTTGAAAGATCGGAACAAATGTCAAGTCTTTGCTGTTTCAGTTCATTACTCAGAATGAAAGGCCCAGGCTTGGCAGACTCTTCCCACTTGTGCAAGTTCTCCTCAGGATGATTCATAAAATCATAGGCTGTCACAGCTGGATGAGAGTCCTTCCAGAACATCTCTTCCAACACCACATTTTTTTTCATAGATGGAAACTGAGGCTGGGAGAAGCTCCTTGGTCTTCACTCTTGTATTTACAGAGAATAGCAAAAGTCTGTTGGGATGCACCTGGCTCCAGCCCCTTTCATTCTCCTGCATCCTTGCATGAAGCCATCTGGCCTCATCTACGCTGCCTCAACCCCAGCTCCCAGTGCTAAAGGCAAGAATTACCTAACCAGCTCCAGCTCTACGTTTTGGTCCTTAACTTCCAACCATCTTGGCTACTGGCTGGACCCTAGTCTTGTCTTCCAGAAAGGCACCTGGGCCACCTCCTACCGACTCCTTTCAAATGGAGTTGGGGCCAGGGTCTTTGCTCTGGCAATTTGCCACTGGTGAGCCTTCTCTTAGGACAGGGGTCCTCCTAGGGTTAAGATCTGCTCCCTATGTCTGGTGTCCTCTTGGCATTCATCTACTGGGATTCTCAAGTATGCTTCCATCACGTTCCTTATCTCCCTTATCTCCATCTTTGCCTCTTGGTTGGGCTGCCCAGACTGTGACCTGTCATAGTTAGAACAGTAACAACTGCTACCATCAATGGATGCTTCTTCACGCCAACCATTGCTAAGTAGGCTGCATATATTGCCTCATGCAATCTCCTGGGAGCCCCAGGAGGCACGAGATGACATTAGTGCACTCCAAATGAGTATTGGGTGGCTCCAGCAGGCTATGAGGTTTGTTCAAGTTGGTGAGTGGCTAAGAGAGTCCCTAGACTCAATTCACTGTGACCTCAAAACCCAACATTTTACCAACCTATCATACAGGCCCCAGGTAGTGAGTTGAATTTGTGCCTGCCCCTCTCATGTTCAAATCCTTAATGCCAGTACCTGTGAAGGTGACCTTATTTGGTTGTAATCATATTAATTTGATTATAATTAATGTAATTGTAATCAGATTAATTGCCCACCTGAATTAGGTGGGTCCCCAATCCAGTGACTGGTGACCTTATAAAAAGAGAGAGCACCTGGATACCCACAGAGAAGAAGCGGCAACAGAGGCAGAGATTGGAACAACACAGACACAAGCAAAAACACCAAAGAGTAGGGGCAACACCAGGAGCTGGGCAAGGAGGTGGAGCAGACTCCCCTCCAAAGCCTCTGAGAGGAACCGAGCCTGTCAGTACCTGGATTTCTGATTTCTGGCCTCCAGATGGTGAGGAGAATATTCTCTTGTTCTAACCTGCCAGGTGCGTGGCCATGTGCTACGGCAGCCCTAATAGACGAACATACCTGAAGCTGAGACTCTGAAGCAGCCAAGCGCTTCAAACCCTGTTTGAAGGCAGGGCTGATGGCTGGGTGCTCCTTGCCCAGTCCTGAACCTCGACCACATTCCCAGATCCAGGGCTGCCATGGGGGCGTCCCCAGCACGAGCTTTCATCACATGGCCGGCTTGGGAACCAACTGTGCTGCTGCAGGAAGGTGTTGGGATGTCC
Source organism: Aplodontia rufa (assembly GCA_004027875.1). NCBI lineage: Eukaryota > Metazoa > Chordata > Mammalia > Rodentia > Aplodontiidae > Aplodontia > Aplodontia rufa. The sequence goes on along the minus strand of PVKS010007880.1, from coordinate 25,991 downwards.
TTGCCTCCTTCCAGATCCCTTTGCTGCCTCCATGGAGCCCGAGAAACCCAGCCACCTATGCAGGTCTCATCTCCAGGGCTCCACACGGGCTCCCTGCCCACATGTCTGGGTTGGGGCTCCACAGAATTCACCTTCTGCTTTTCCCCCGAGGGGAAAAGTCCAGCTTGACTGCTTCCCTCCAGGTCTAAGGAAACATTGGGCCCCTTGAGGACCCTGGACATGAACTTGACCATCCATCATCCCAAACAATCTCTAGGTGTCAAGGGACAGGTTGACTTGGAAAGCCTGTGAGTCACTTGTCCTGAACAGACAGTGAGCCGCAATGTGTGTGCTCTTCCTGGCCTGGGAGGACAGCCCTATTACTGGGCTCAGACGCCTCACCCCTTGCCTCTGCCTCTCAGGGAGGATGGGCAGGTTCACAGTAACTGGCGTCCAGGACACGTGCTCCATGGGCTCCATCTCCCATCACGGCGAGCTTTCTCCCACGGCCCCCTGCACTGCTCTTGGTGGCCTGACCACGATTGAATTTATATTTCCATCTCCTCTGCTAGCGTCTAACTCTAGGAGGGCAGGGATCAGCTTTTTCCCTCGAGGATGTACCTCTTGGGATTAGCAAGAGGCCTGAAATAAAGAGGTTTGGTAGAGTTTTGTTGGAAAAAAGAGCATGAGAATACCCCCAAGGATCCTGTCTCCCCTCCCCCAGCCTGATGGGCTGAGCTCTGCTCTTGGTTTCCCTGCTTAGCACCCCATTCTCTGAGGCCACATGACCCTGCCAATTGACCCTGCTGACTGTCTCTCCTCTCCAGAGTCTGGACCCTGCTGCTTGTGCTCTGGCGCCCAATGGACCACCTGGAACTTTGCTACCCTCTTCCCCCTGACATCCCAGCCCAGGACCAGCATTGACTGCCCTCACCCACCCTCAAGGACCTGGTGGCAGCCTTGGCTCCACAGGCTCCCTAGTCACTGCCCTTGGCTACCGGCTGTCCACCCCGTAGGCATCTGCTTTCCCCACACTGTCCCGGATTCTCTTTCATCCCTGTGTGAGCTCCCAGCATTCGGGGTACTCAGGCCCAGAGCGAGGGGAGCACTGGCTTTGTGAAAGTGGCTTGGGAGCACAGCGTGCAGGCCAGGCCTGGTTCTTGGTTGGGAGGAAGAGGAACACAGTGGGGCAATGGTGGTGTGTCTTTGACACCAGGTAGCTCTTCCTATGTCACCAGGAGTCTGTGAGACCAGAGTCCAGAGCTTCGTGGCCATGACTGGCACTAAGGGACAGCTTCCCAGTCCATGTGTTACTTCATCCAACTCTTAAAGGACTCAATGCTCTCCCTGGATTTCTCTGACTGATGCTGGACAAGGGGACAGGAGATGGCTGCCTGCTGCTGCTCAAAATCTCTAGCACCTTCTTCCTCCAGGGTTTCTCGGGATGGGTCACAGTGACTCCCCACTGCTCTCTGATCCCCAGGACCTGCTGGGAGCCAGGGAAGCTCTCATACTAGCTGCATCGCTCTTGGTAACACTCACCCTGGCTGCATGGTGACACCCGTTCTTAACGTTCATAACTTCCTGCCTGTTTCCTCCATGGGAATGTAAGACCCGAGGCTCAGGGACAGGCTCCTATTTTGTTCACTGCAGAATCCACAGTACCTAGCATGGGGCCTGACTTAATAGATTTATTGAATAAATTGATCAATGTAAAACATGGGAATTCCAAAGAGGTCACCCAGCAAGCCCTCCCTTAGGAGCAACACATCAAAGTTTTCAGGGTAGACTACGTCGTGGCTGGTACTGCTGGTGACCTGCCAACCAGCAGGTAATCTTGACATGTTAGCATCATGGGCACCAATAACCTGGCACTCGGAACAGTCCACATATATTTTACTAGATGGGGAACAGCTGCTGGAAAATTCCGAAGTGTCAATGGATGGGTCATGTACCTACATGCATGCACAGGCCTCCTGAGCTGGGGGACTCCCAACAGTGAGAAGGGGAGAGCTGCCGGACTCCTGAGTCCCCACAGGGACAGTGCTCCATTTGTGACAGGGAGGCTCAGCAGGTTTCCCTTGCTTCAAAGCATGCTAGAAGGGACATAGCACGTCCTTCCTTGCCATTCCTAGAAGAGTCCCCTTTCCCCACTCCCTGCATGTCCCCTGGGTGGTGTCTGCCCAGGCCCTGCCTGAGGGCACCCAGTTGTAGCCTGTTAGGCCCTGACCAGGGCAGACTTCAGCAACCTTGGTACCCATCAGGCAGGCACCCTAATCATGGCCTTGTTACCTCTCCCCGTTCTTCAAGTCCCAGCTTAAACGTTACTTCGCCAGCAAAATCACTGTCTTCTCTTTTACTCTCCCCAAAGCACCCGCCAAAATCCTAATGAAATTTCACTTGTCTGATTTGTTGTTTGTTCTAGGACGGCAAAGATCATGTCTGCCTCTGTCACCCCCATATCCCTAGTCGCTGGCTTGGGTCTGGCACACTGCCAGTTGGTGCTGGGTTCAGACTCATATCATGCACCAGTTAAGGCCTCCTAGTTCCAGCCAACCTCATGCAGGTTCAACCTGACAGCACCTCCCCTTCTGCCTACCTGGGTGCTGAGATCTCCCCTCCAGCCCCAATGTTTCCAGGGGACACTGCTACAGGGTCCTGATGGGCTCCCATGTCCACCAGCCCAACCCAGGATGCATGGAAGTCAGGGACTGTGGATCAACCTGCCCCCCTGGCTCCTCCTACCCCATGAGATGGTCCTCAAAGGCTTCTCTGGGGGCAACACCATGAATGGAGCCATGAGTGTGCTCATGTTGGCTTCCCCTCTTCCCTGCTCCTTTGCCCCATACACCCTGTCATCACACTCCTAATTAAGTAATGGCACAGGCCTCCGCCTGGGCTCTGCTCTCCAGGAGCCCCTGGCTGAGACGGTGCTCAATGTGGCCTTGCTGAATGAATGGACAACAGATGGCAGCAGAACAGGAGGGTGCTGTCCAGGGGCTGTGGCCTCAGTTTCCCTCCTGGGGGCCTCCTGCAGCCCTGAAGCTCTCTTGCACCTTAGCCTCCCTTGTTGGTCCCAGCCCTGATCTTCTGGGCTTTCCAGGCCTTTCTGCATGCTGATCTCTGCTGAGTTTTGGAGCTGATGTTCCAGTGGTGAATCTCAACAGAGCCCCAAGTCCTTCCTGCCTCCATCTGGTCCTTCTCAGAAAGCCACTCCGCACCTCAGTCCCTGCTCTGGGCAACCTGCTGTCTTGACAAGAATCCATCTTTGTAGCCCATCTGTTTTCTCTGCCTTCAGCTGCCCTGTCCATGCAGCATCCTGACCTGCTCCAGGTGAGCTCCTAAAGAGGTGGTAGCTTGGGCAGAACTTTTGGTGGCTACACAAACAAGGGTTGGTAACCTCTCCTAACACCAGTGCACACATGCCAGAACTGAGATCCAGTTCCTGGTTGGAAGATGGGGGCCCGGGGGTCCATGGCCTTGATACCAGACCTTCCCCTTGCAGGTCTGGATGGGAGGCCAGGGAGTCATGCCCCCACAGCCACATCTCTGGGCAAGGGGAGCCAGCTCATGCTTGTTCACCTGTCCCTGGATGTGTCTGGCCCAGTCTAGGTGTTGGACAATAGCCAAGTTCAGCCCGTCAGGGACTCACTGTCTGGAGGAGGCAAGCAGAGGAAGTGGGCACTTCCGACTATGCCAGCCTTCCGGCACTTAGCATTATGGGAGGCAGAGGGGACATTTGGGAAGTGCTGCCTCTTCGCAGGGAAAGGACCACATGCCAAGACTACACATGGCTCTTCTGTGTCTCCATCTTGGTCCATGTCATCTAGGAGCCGTGGGACACTCTTATCACACAACACAAATTGCAATGAGGGTAACAGCTTAGAGGCAGAAGAACCAGTGGCTGGCTGTGCCCTGGGGACATCAAGCGTCAGCGCAGGCCCCTCCTGCTCCTCCCTCTTCCTCCACTGCTCTGATTCAAGGGCCCCCATGTGCGGGGGATAGCAGGATGGGGCTCCTGGATCTCTGGCCTGGCTTGGGCACTCGAGGACCTGTGCTGGAGCTCACCCTGTTCCCTTGGGAGGTGGTGCTTATGCCATTTGTGGGTGCCGCTGATCCCTCGCCCCATGCACCCCTGCAGCTCAGCCCTGTCCAGAAGCTCACTCTCCTTTGGCCTCCGTCATCCCGCATGCTCCTGGTGCTCTTCTTTCCTATCTGCTCTTGCCAGCCCAGTGTCTTGGGAATTCCTCTTTCATGCTGTCCCTAGTTCTGCCCCAGGTCTCACCTCTTCTCTCCCTCAGCAGATCTCCCATCCCTACCTCCTGGCTTCCCTGTAGCCTGTGCTGATGATTCCCCAAATCTCAGCCGCAGCTCTGCTTCTTTCTCTGAGGGTTCAATCATATGCCAGTTGCCAATGTGTCCCTAACTGATCTCATTGCCTCTCCCAAACCCTCGTCTTCTCTAGGAGGCTCGTGATCTGGGAATGACAGCCCCGCCTTCCGTCTGCCTCCGCTAGAATTCTGTGCCTTGTCCTTAACTCCTCCCTTCCCCCACCTGCTCTGCCCAATGATCATCAGTCTCATCTGTGTCTACTCTGTCTTCGTGTCCCCTTGCTGTGCCTTTCCTTTCTCGCCATAATGCTCTGAGTTAGGCTATCGCTCCCCCATCCAGGTCTCGGCCACACCCTTCCAGAGTGGCTTCATTTCTGCTCAGAGAAGAGTTATTTTCAAGGGCCAAGTTGATGTCACCCCTTGGATCCAATCTTCCAGCCATGCCCTGTAGCTCTCAGGGTTATATCAAATTTTGGGGGTGTAATGCCCAAGACTCTTCCAGGCTGGGGATGAGGCTCCCTCCAGCACCAGCTCTCTTCTTGACTTCCGGACCTCTACTCTTGGGGGTTCTGTCTTTACAGCTTCCAAACAGGCTCCTGGGTACCTGGTGCTAGGACACAGAAGATCTGGATGGCAAGTGGGGGCTCCCAGTGCCCCAAGTACAGGGTGGTGCTTTGGTATGTGTCTCAATTCCCTGTGAGTTTAATCAGTGTGAGTCAGTTCCCTGAAGCTGCCTATTTAGACTCGTTTGGGTAAGGTCTAGGTCCTGGACCACATCTGGCCTAGGAGGATGAACACGGCTGATGGGTCATTTCTTCCCCTGCCACCATGTTCAAGCAGGGACACACTTTAGAAAGGGGAGCTGTCCCTGAATGGAACAGTGCTGAGCAGGACAGGTCCCAGGCATGAGTGCTTACTGAACACCAGCCTCCATTAAGCATTTTGAAACACAGAACAAAAGGCTCTTTCATTATCTCCATTTCATAGATGTGGAAATGAAGGCCAGAGAGGTTGCATAACTTTCCCACGGTCAGCGGAAATGTGCCAGACCTGAATTCAAATCCATTTCCATTGGATTCCAGTGTCATCAGAGCACAGGGCAGAAGAGGACTCTGAGATGGTAAACCCAGGCCAGCAGACAACAGCAACAGAGAGAGCAACGATTTGGAAGTGAGGTGGCGAAGGGTGCAGTCATCCCTGCTCTGTCCAACTGTGTTGGCTGCTCCCATAGTCCAAGACGACCCAGGGAAGCGGGTATGTCAGCAGATGAGGGGAAACTCCGTCTTCCTCCGCAGCCCTGGCTCCTTGGAAGGCCGTGTGGCATGGGACAGAGGCCAGCAGAGTGTCAGGGAAGGACATTTTAAGTCCTCCTGGTCGGAGGCTCTACCCAGGACCTCCAAATGGGCCTCGGGGGGCAGACACTTAGAAAGGTGGGCATTCATCATTTTTACGCCCATGTTCAGATCCCTAATAATGAAGTAATAATATTGCCAAGTCTTTACCATGCTTTCTATGAGCTGGTGAGAAGACTAATTATCTGACGACACTAATAAATGGTTATGATGTTATTAAAAATGGTACCAAGCTAGGATTAATAGGCTCATCAATTGTAGGGAATCAGGTTTAACAAGGTCCCCTGCATGTCCCATCAGGACTCATGGCCTTGATGGATACTGGGCCTCCTAAAGTGCCACCCAGTGGTGCAGAGGCTGGGGATGAGGCTCCCTTCATTCCCTAGCTGAGGGGCACCTCGGGAAGACCTGGCCGCTGCTGGGGCTTTCTCAGCAGATGCCTTTTAAAAATGGCTCTTCAAAGCTCTGGGGCCACTGGAGAGGCTGTGAGTGGCAAGGACAGCTCAGCCCTGCTCGCTTTTGCATGTGGCCTCCGCTCTCCGTGTGACGCCTTCTTCCTCCACTGCGCAGCTCACCTCTGCAAACGAAGGGGCTCGAACTCCAGAGCCCCACGCAGGAGGTGCAGGGGAGCAGGAAAGACGGAGGTGCCTCTGGGGCCTGCTGGCTAATTTCCATAATAATTACAGTTATTACTAATAACGGTGACAACACCACTCCCCTCCACTTAGAGCAGATTCTGTAACCTAGAAGCTGCTTCCCCACCAGCTGTCTCCTCCAGCCTCACAACAGACAGTTAGAACAGGTAACGTTATTCTCACCCTGGAGTCAGGAAATGCGAGCTCAGGGAGACAAACCAACTTCCTGAGGCCCCTTCCCCAGTCTCCAAGGAAAACTGGAAGGATAAAAATAAAAATAATAGCTGGGTGCAGTGGCGCATGCTTGTAATCCCAGCAACTCGGGAGGCTGAGGCAGGAGGAGTGCAAGTTTGAGGCCAGACTCAGCAACCTAGTGAGACCCTGTCCCAAAATAAAAAATAATAAAAATAAAAAGGGGTGGGGATGTCACTCTGGTAGAGTGCCCCTGGCCCAATCCCCAATACCAATAAATAAATAAATAAACAAAATTTATAATAGCAGATGCTGAAACCGTGCGGGGGATAATACACATGTGTTAGCTTAGCCTTCATGACAACCTTGTGAAGTAGGTTCCACTAATATCAATCCCTTTTTAGAGACGAGGAAATGGAGGCACAGAGAGGTTAAGAAACTGCCCAGGAACGCACAGCTGCTAAGTGGCAGAACCAAACCCAGTCCAAGCTCACACTCTTTACCACTGAGCCTCTCCCGTCAGGCTTCTATGGAGGCCCCCTTCCTGGGGACCGAGAACATACTCTGAGCTCCAGCCTCCCTCCCCATTCCCAGTCTCCAAGGTACAGCAACCCCCTCAGACATGGGCAGGGCATGTACAGGAGGTCTGAATGCCTGTCTCCTCCCTGCAGAAGTGAGGGGACCCTCGGGCTGGCGCTTGTGGGTTGCAGAGATCAGCTGCAGAAAGCTGCCTGGTCCTGGCTCTTGGTTTGGCTGCACTCTTTGGAGAGGTTGCAGACCTGGGCTACGAGGCACAGAGCCTCCTAAGACTCTACCACTCACTGTGACTGTGCCTTCCCTTCCCTGCCTCAGCCTCCTCGTCTGTAAAGTGGGTGTTTTATGTGCAGCACTAACCAGCGGGGGCTGTCCTCAGGGGAACTAGGAGACGGAATCTCAGGTCTACTACAGATCAGGCCTTGCATTCATCAGCTCCGCATGCAATTTCTGCCGAGTAGATTTGTTTTTTCCATCAAGCTGAGGACTCTGAGCTGGAAGGCAGGTGGTATTTATTCTGTGCCAGGTGAACCTGTACAAATGCGGCCTCATTTTATTCCTGCAATTACCTTGGGGGTGACGGTATTTTCTAGTTACTTCTATAGGAGAAGTGAAGAAATGCAGGCTCAGAGGTTGCTACAGCTAACCCTGTCACACATCTATTAGGTGGGAAAGTGGGCACTTGAACCCAGGTATACTGGACCACGGTGTGAGCTTCCAAGAGCCAGGATGTGCATGTTGATACAATCTTTTTTATTTTATTTTTCTGTACCAGGAATTGGACCCAGGGTTGCTTAACTACTGAGCCACATCCCCAGTCCTTTTTTATGTTTTATTTTGAGACAGGGTCCTGCTAGATGCTCAAGACCTCATTAAGTTGCTGAGGCTGGCCTCAAACTTGCGAACCTCCTACCTCAGCCTCCCGAGTCACTGGGATTATAGGCATGTACCACCACTCTCAGCTGCTGACTATGGGAGGAGCCCTGTAGCAATGTCACAACACTTCTGTGAAGAGGGGTTATTAATGTGCCCATTTTGCAGAGGCGGAAGCAGCTCACAGAGGGCAGGTGACTCACCCCTGTCCCATAGCCCAGAGCCCCTGATTCCTCCCTGGCTATGGTGTCCCTAGCCTGTGGCTTCTCTGTCTTCCTCCCATGTCTGACAAGCCCTGGGCCCCTCCGTTCAGCTGCTGCCTCTCTTCCCTGCCTGCTGTGGCTCCTTGCTTCCCAGTCCTCTCTCCCATCCCAGAAGTGAGGGAGGCTGCCCTTTATTTCCCAGCAGAATCTTGCTCACCCTTTCATCCCAGCCCTCAGCCAGTCCTGGGTCTTCTGTCTCCCCTTGGGACCTAAAGTTACTCAAGGTAGTGACAGATAGTCTCTGACTTGGAGTTTGGTGGAGGGTTTTGTCCTGGCCCCTCCCCACATAGCTGGGACATCTTTAGTAGCTCTTAAAGGAGCAAGGGGCCCTGAGAAGCTGGGGGACCCCTCCAGAGAACACCTGGTGGGACAGGCTCAGCACCAAAGGGGGCTGATGCATACATGTTTTCCTGGAAGTGGGTGCCTGGGAGGCAGGGGCCTGAGCAAGGCAGGCCCAGAAGAGCTGGGCACTTCTTCACAGGGTCCCCACTGGTCTCCAAGGGCACAGCCTTCATCTCCATCTCTCTGCTCAGTAGGGTACTCATCTGCTGGGATGCCCAGCCCTGATGTGCAAAGAGCACCCCACTGAGCCTCCCAGGGTCCTTGTCCCCACCCCACCCCCCTGCCCCAGCTTACGTGGTCAATGAGCTCCTTGACCATGCCATTCCACTGGCCCTTGTCGTCCTGCGCCCCGTACTTGCCGTCCTCCACCAGCCGGATCTCATAGGAGAAGCCCAGGATGTGGGCCAGCTCCTTGAGCAGATCAATGCAGTAGCCCTCGAACCGGTCATTCCCATATAAGGTCCTGTCAGACTTCCGGAACATGACAAAGGGCTCCTCCTATAGGGACAGATGGGAGAGGGGATGACAAAGCCTCAGCAGCCTGAAACCTCTGCTTTTGTTTTCATCAAAATCCTTGGGGTGGCTCAGGTGAATGGCCTGCTAAGTGTGGACAGGAAATTCAGCTGGGTGCCCTGCAGGCTGAAAGCAGCTGCAGGCCCTGGGGAGAGGCTCAGTGGGAGCTTATCGACTCAGCTGCCTGACAGTCACTGGGCTTGCACATGGTGGAACAGGACTTGGAACTTGAGACTGCCTGATTCCAAAGCCCAGAGTTCTGAGTGTGGTCCCGGAGCAGCAGAGATAGCAGGACCTGGGAACTTGCTAGAAACGCACATTCCCGGGCTCCATCCCAAACCCGCTGTGCCAGGAACCCTGGGTGGGGCCCAAACAGCTGAGTTTCCATAGCCTCCAGGGAACCCTGACGTCCTCTCGAGTTGGAGGACTCTGCGGTAGCAAGCCCTTCATCGAGTGCCTCCCCGACGCGCGGCTTGAAGATTAGATCTACACACTCCTGACACTATTTTCTTTCTGAGGATCCCCTCAGTCCCCGGCAGTAGGATCTGCCAGGTGAGTGATGACTGATAACAGAGACAGCTTCATTTGTACAGGGCTGTGCCAGGTGCTAGGAAATTAGCAAACGAGGTAACGCGGAATGAGGGGGCGCGCAGGAAGCAGTAGAGCTGGTGGCACCTCGTTTAACCTCTATGCCGACCCTGCAGGGCAGGTACGGATGAGCCTGTTTTATGGATGCAGGAAGCACAGGTCAGGGGAGCAAATGACTTGTGCCGGCTCACCCAGTGGGCATCGAGAGGGAGATGGACTCCAGAGCGCAGATTCTGTGCCAGAGGCCCTGAGCCCCACAGTGACTCCTCCTGGGGACAGGCGATCCTTAGAAGGTGGTTTGTAGGGCCAGGGGCACCTGTCCTCTTTAAGGTTCCCCTGTCACAGACCCCACCTCTCCAGATGCAGGAGAGCCAGGTGAGACCTTGGCTCCCCACCCAGAAGCCACCCCTGCAGACCCTGCACAGAACCACTGGAGAAGACGTAGGAGCGCCGGCTGCTGTGACTTCACCCAGTTTGAGGTACACAGAGCCAGGAATTGCGGGCTCCAGTGTGTCATGATCTAGGCCCACAGCACAGTAACCAGGTCAACACGCAAGCCCACATTTCTGCTGGCTCCGTCACTGACTTACTAAGGAATCCCCATGCTGAGGTCCGTGGTAGTCTGTCTGAATTCCCAAAAAACTCAACATTTAATGAATTCCAAAATGTACCACCCAATTTACGCTCTTGTCACAGGCTGTTTAAGTCTCCCTAGCTTGCATGATAGGTGACATTGTCCCCATTTGATAGACGAGGAAAGTGAGGTTCAGAGGTCAGTAAGCTAAGTTGACTACGGTTCAGTGGGGTCCACTTCAAATCCCCCCATCAGCACCCTGCATGGCCTTGTTTTCCTCAAAGTGCACTGGGGTCAGACCTTCCTGCCTTCATCCCTTTTCTAGATCCCAAACTCCAGTCCTGCTTCTGGACCTCTCATCTGACTTCCTTCTGTAGCCTCTTGGCTGGTGTCCACACCAACCCTCAGAAGGCACAGCCTTATTATGGAGCTGTCCCCTTGGCCTCTGCACTGCTGAGGACATTCTCTTGACCTCATGGGCCCCTGGGGTGGGCCGGGCAGTGGAAAATTCCATCGACTTTCCTGACTCTCCAAGGATGCTGAGAAAACAACTTCCTGTCTAACAGGTGGGAAGTTGGACCCTTTGGCCAGCCTTAGTGCCTGACTCAGTGCCTCTCCTGCCCTCCCTCCAACCAACTAGGCAGCTCAGTAATGATGGGTACAGGTCCAGGTGGGCCTGGGGAAGGTGCTGAGGCCACCTGGAGGAAAGGGAAATTCAGCTGGTCCATATGCTGCCGTCCTAGCTGCCTGCCTCCTGGCATGGGGCCTAGTGAGCTGGGCCTGGGTGGGATTTCAGTCCAAACTCATCCTTGTTTGCTGCTCTTGTGCAGTGTACAAGCCACACTACTATACCTGGTGGCCCTGATTTTATTCAGCTCAAGGAAAGAATCAGAGAGAAGGTATCATCTTTCCCAGGGGGACCACCAACCACATGTAGATTCCTACCTCCTTCTGGAAGGTGGGGATAATCATACAGCCTACACTGTATGTATTGTAAGGAACTAACAACTCAACCTATGAGAAGTACCTACTGCCTGGCAAATATTAGCTGTCAATATCCTCCTCGTCATCACATTATCTCCTTCCTGTGTGCTGGTTGACCTGTTATTGCGGTAACCTTTCCAACCTGGAGACCACACCCAATGTCACCAAAGGGTAAAAATCACCGGCTGGCAGTGGAAAATCATTTGGGAAAGGTCCCTGAGACAGCACGCCTCCTGACCCCCTCTTCACTTCCTCCCTGGCCTTATCCTCTAAAATTAGCACTTCATTTGTGAAGCCACCACAGCCCCAGAATCTATACATCTCCATATAAATACGCTGCCTTCGGAGCAGCTGTAAAATGCCATTAATTTCGGGAAGTGCTTTGCGGATGGCATACATATTTAACAGCCAAAGCCCAGAGCATTAAAATGGTGCTCGCCTTAGTAATGTGTCTCTAGACCTGCAACATTTCCTAGGGGGTAATTCTGAACTCCGCCAACTACTTATTCATGGACTATTTCACAATTTATTACTGGAAATGTCCAGACAGCCAATTCACAAGCTCTCTCGGCTGCTAATCGATTGCTCAGTGAAGGTGCCCTCAATTTCATAACTTCACGCTCTCCTATTGCTCTGGGAGAACAGCCGTAGGACCAGGGGTAATATTTCTCTTCAACAAGTCATAGAAAACAGGGGTCCAGAAAAATAACCTTTTCCTACTTTCCGTCACCGGGGCTCTTTGCTCTGGTTTCTCAACAATCACTTTGACCAATGCGAAAGCCAGGCCTAGAGCAAAGTTTCTCCCAGTGATAGGACCCCGGAATTGGAAGAGGGGGCCGGGGAGCTACCTTGAGTGGGAAGGGATTCAGAGATTATCTCTGAGTAGCTCTGCTCCCTTCTGACCTAGGTGTCAACCCATGTCCCCATGGGCATGCCCATGGGGACCCAGTGCCCCGGCAGCACCAGGTGCTCAGGCGACCTGTCTGTCTAACCCTGCTGGGACACAGGTCAAAGCCCCTGGATCTAAGGCATCACCTGCTGGTAAGAACAGGAGAAGCAGGAGGAGCCTGGTGCTGGCCCTGACTTTCTCCCTCTCTTGCTGCTGAGTGCTGAAGGTCCGGCCTGCCTGTCTATGTGGGTCAGGATGTGCACTTGGCATAAACACCATCAGTGAGCGTCCAGCCCCGAATGCAGCCATCCCACACCCACGCATACCCACTCGCACGCTGACGCTTCCTCACATCAGCAGCTGAAAGAACCCTGAACCTTCAAAAGCAGGGCCCCCAGGAGTGGCTCGGGTGTGTTTTCTCTGTGTGTGAGCTGAGGTTTGGGCAGATGAATTTTTCATGACCTCGTGGAAGAGCAGAGCCAGAACAGAGGCAGGGGTGGGCGGGGAGAGGGGAGTGCTTCAGGCAGGACTGGGCAAGGCTGCTAGTGCTCTGTGTGTTGAGAGCAGGGCATCAGCTCCTGTCCATCCATCTGTCCAGGGCAAGACACCCTTAGCACCTAAGCTCAGGGTTCAGCACAGAGGAAAAGTGGAGGCGGGTTTGGGGGTGGCCCATCTAGAGCTGCTGCCGTCCGCCTCAACCAGAGTCCAGGGGAAAGAAAGAGGGGAAGAAGCCCCTCTCACCAGGGGTCTCAGCTCCAGGCCTTGTTCCCCAGAGGCAAAGTGGTTTGATGTTCTTGTCCTATGCTCCCATACCTGCCTGTCATTCAAAGTGCTGTTGCCCTGACAACGAACTCCCCTGGACAGGCAGGGGGCTGTGCTCTCAGCAGGAGGTGCTGGCTCTGCGTTCAGCTGCCAAGCACAGGGGTTGGGTTTGCAGCCAGAGCAGCTGGGCATGGGCCAGGCTGGGCCACTCCCCATGACCTGTGCAGCTGTACCCAAATGCCCAAGCCTGAGAGCATCCCCCAGGGCTCCAGATGTGCGCTGAGCCTTTCAGGCACCTTCCCTGGAGCAGCTCTAGGTTTCCAGGTGGCGCTCAGCCAATCCTTCACTGCAGCGTGCATCTCCCTCCCAGGAGACTCCCAGGACACTTTCAGCTGGACACAGACAATGTCTTGGAGACTTGTGCAAGGACTGTGTCACATTCTCCAGAGGTCATCCTTTCCATTTCCCTGTATCCAGCAAATGCTAGGCTTTTCTCACTGCACCATAGAGAAAGGCAGAGCTGAACCCGGAGACAGGGATGGAGAGAGGTGGATCGTGGTTCAGCCCCAAATCATGTGACTATTTGACGCTGCATGCTGGAGGAAAGATGGTCAGTGTGGCCATCCGTGGGTGTGGACATCAGGTTCAAGCAATGTCAGAGGTCAAGGCAACAGGGTCAGAGATGGTGGTCAGGGAAGGGGATCAAGTAGTGGCTGGTGTGTTCTGGAGTTTTACATCTCACAAGGAGACAGAGCTACAGGCTTTCCAGGAAGGTTGAAGTCCCTAATGCCTTCGGAGGCCAGAGTGGAAGCAAAGCTATAAGAAGCAGCCCCACATGCACATGTGCATGAGGGAGTGATGGGGTCTGGAGGGGGCCAGGGAGAGCCCACTGGGCCTGAAAGGCATTCAGACACAAATGCACAGTTGATTATGGAATGCACTCCATGCTAGCGATCACCACCAGGACTATGATCAGTCTCTGGTGAAGTTCAGGACTCTTCCTGGGGACGGAAGCAGAGGTTTCCACTATCACTCTTAGAGTGATCTTTTCAGTCCGAGCTCACAGGGATATGTAATCAATAGCAATGAATAACAACAATAGCTATCATTTAGCACTCACTTCACGCCATTTCTATCGGTTAACCATTCATCCTCAACTCCACGAAGAGGGTGCAATTATTACATCTCACCTTTCAGACAGGGGACAGGCACAGAGCAGTTAAGTGACGTCTCGGGGTCACACATAAGTCAACAATAAAGCTGGGGCTCAGCCCCAAAGACCTGTGCCCTTAGCCATCGCACAGGCCTGCCCCTGTGTCCTGGTCACAGTGCAGATCCTCAAGGGCAGGGGGACAGACTCAGCTGTGACAGGGCATGAGCCAAGAGGGCCTTCTCTCCCTCTTGCCTGGAAGCTGGGGTGGGAACCCCTGCGTAGAGTGAGTACAACAGGCCAGGGACCTTGCAAGAAGCTGCAGGTATTAATAAAGAGGCAGAATATTGGCAGGTCAAGTGCGTGGGGTGTCTGCTCGATTTGGCCTCTGCTCATGTAGGAAAAGCCTTGTGCTTCTGCAGAAGGATCTAACAAATCCCCTGTGCCTCTGCAGAAGGGTTTTATGCCCTTGGAATTGGGCTGCTGCCCTTTTAATAAAATTTAACCCTGTGGTCATTGCATCCTTTTGGCATACCATCCCTCACATACCTCTTCCCGTTTAGAGCATTGTTTTGCGGTTCTATTGCCTTAGCTCATTTAATCATCTCTCCTCCGAATCTCTTAAATCATACTAGTTTTATCTTTTTTTAATCTTGCCTTGCAAAAAGTGTTTTATTTATATCTCACATTTTATGCAGCTCTGCTCTTAATCTTTTACCACCTTTTCATTATTTTATTTTTACCCTTTTATATTTTAGCTTTGTCACACTTTTATCCTTTTGCTTTTTGACATTTTGGTTTAACATTTTTTACCTTGTCTAGTCGGAACTGTAAATTATTTAATTTTTCGTCTTTTTTAATATCGTTCCTTCCTACCTCATTCCTTACCTTCATTTTCTCTTCATTATTTTCCTCTTAACCTTTCTATTTTGCTCTCCTTCAACTCTCCTTTTATCTGTCCTATTTTTATCCACATCCATATTCCTTTAATTGCCCATCAGTATCACTCTAATCCCTTTGCTTTTTTTATTTGCTTATTTTTATCTTTTCCATTTTTACACTACAGTTTTTCTCTTGTTCCTGTTGAGATCTTTTGACTTATTGGGTTTAGCAGCCTGAAGTTTTTATATTTGTCAGTCAACAGGAAGTGGGTCTATCAAGGCTAGCAGGACATGTTGATTGGGAAGATTCTCATGGGGCTTTCCCCAAAGAGGGAGGATGGTGTCCCCTAGCCCTCTTCCTCTGGCTCCATCAGCAACCTGTCCAGACTCACCATTAGATCTATGTCTCCCTTAACAGGGATCTCTCAATGATCGTAACCCTACGGACTGGGGATGAGACCCACAGACTAAAACTCCCTGCTACACACGGATGGTACCCTGATGTCTGCTTTGCCCAGATTCCTGGAAGAATGGGTGTTTTCCAGTTACATCTCTACCTGTTCCACCACCCAGCCTCTGGGCACATATGTGGTGAGTCACACTACAGGGGAGGACACAGGACCATCCAATAGGGCCTGGCCACGCAGGTCAGAGCCACCCATCTGTGCACCATGAAAGGTGCCACATCCAGGCTGCTCAGCCTGTGCCAGGCTCCATGCCATGGCATCCTTACTTAACCCAGAACAGGCTCAGTGAGCTCCCTTCTGTGTAGAGGAACAACCTCAGCATGTGGTTCTTACAGACTTATTTGCTCTATTATAAGGAGAGGCTGACTAGGGCCAGAACTGTCCTCAAATCTTGGGTCAGATTCCACTTGGCTGTGACTGAGCCATTCCCCTCAAAGTGGCCCGGCTAGGGCTCCCAAGAGCAGGGCTGTAATTCTGAGAAGGTCTGTCCTGAGCGCCTACACTTAAGGCCTACTAGGAGTCACTGGCACCCATGGACCGGCTGCAGTGCTACTCAGTAGAAGGAACCAGAGGCCCGAGCCTGTCATCCTGCTCAGCTGCAAGGTGAGAGAGCATTTCCTGGGTGGAGATGGGTCAGAAGGGGATGCTATTCAGACCTCCTTTGGAGGGAGGAGGAGGATAGGAGTCCATTCAAGTGGAGTGATCCTGGCTGACAACTCTCGTGTGGTAACAGGCTCCCAGCCCGGGGAGGTCACGGCTGGATGGTCTGAGATGGGAGAAGAAGCCTGCAACTTGCTGCAATGGGAAGTTCACCCCTTTCCCCTCCATCATGGTTCCCACCCAGATGGCAAGGGCCAGGGAGTGGGTAGGGGTGAGATGTACAGACACAGTGTCTTCCCTCTGTGATATGAGTAGCACTTGTGTTCCAGCTGCTCTGAATTTCTACCTTCCCGCAGCCCCTCTGCCTCCACCCAGTCTCCTAGAGGTACCCATAACGTGACAGGCGGGGAGCAAGAGGGGTCTCTCCAGCCTAGATGACCCTTCCTGCATGGGCTTCAGGCTCTTACCAGCACAGTGGTGACGATGAGCGACCTATTTGTCAGGGAGTCGGTGACATTAGGGCCTCGGCCTTTGGCAACCTCCGTGATGTTGAGCCCGTCGGCAGGACTCCACA
This sequence comes from Aplodontia rufa, assembly GCA_004027875.1. Lineage (NCBI taxonomy): Eukaryota > Metazoa > Chordata > Mammalia > Rodentia > Aplodontiidae > Aplodontia > Aplodontia rufa. The sequence continues at coordinate 9,508 of PVKS010007880.1, read as the reverse complement.
CCCCGACCTGGATGGCCACACAGACAGAAGACAGGTGCTGAGTGCTCAGTCTGCCCTTCCCTTTTCCACATCGACCAGACCATCTGTGCCCCAGCCGTCAGGGCTGCCACGGTTATCACTGCCACTGCCAGCATGTCTGGAGTTAACTGTTCCAATGACGACCCTGCTGCCCTACTTCTTTCAGGACAAAGACCCCCAAGACACTGACTTGCCTGCATTCCTCCACCTCCCCTTTCTGGGAAAATCACCACGTTGCAGAGGAACTGCAGCGGGAGATAGGAAATGCAGAGGTGGCTCCAGGGTGCCTGGGGGAAAGCAGCTAGGGCCTCACAGATACCAAGCAGGGGTTGAGGGAGTTGGAGGTCCTGGGCCAGGGCCAGGTCCTACCCTGCGATCCTCTTGGGAAGACCCTGGCACCCTGCTGCTCACTCACTGGGTACCAGCCCCAGTTTCAGTGGCCAGAACCCTTCCAAGGCCCAGGATCACCTGAAACAAGGTGGACTGAGCGCAGAATGGGCTTGGAAGGAAGCTTCCTTGGAAGCTGTTTGGGGGGTCGTAGCATGAGGAAGAGAGGACTTCACGGGGGTCCTGGATGCCACTGGGTTTGAAGACAGTTTACTTTGTGACTTCCTCCTAACTTTGGCTGATACCTTGGCCAAGATGGCAAGATACCTGACCAATACTTGCTCCTTCCCCCTGAGCATCCTTTTTTGATATGGGGCTTGAGGCTGGAGGGAGAAAAGTAAGGTCAAGTTTATAAATCAGCCTAAAGCTCTGGGGCTCTTGATCCTTTCTGACCCAACTCTGCCCAGATGTGCTCCATCTTGGCCCCTCTCTTGCAGGGAAGATTCTGGCATGCCCACCATGTCCTTGGCGCAGTTGAGGGGTACTCAGGAAACTTAATCAATTAAACAGAGAGGTCGAATGCAAACATCCCATTCAGAGAGCTGTACAGAGCAGACAGCGGAGAGATATGTAATTATGGATGGATAATTCTGCCTTAATCCTCCCAAAGCCACTGGCTGAAGCTGCCTGGATCAGCTATGACCCGACTTAGCAAACAGAAGTGAGCATCTGACAGGCAGAGTGTTTGGGGGCTCAGCAGGCTCTCAGGGCAGGATCTCTGCTTCTGGCGACCACCAGGGCCACGTGGGCAGGCAGCAGCAAAGAGGCTCTTCTCTTGCACGGGCCAAGCTCAGAATCGAGGACCGCATTGGGGTGCTGGAGGTACTCAACTACATCTGTCCAGATGCTGCATGAACATCAGGGACCTTCCCCCCAGAAAGCTCTACTGAGCTCTGACTTCGTGCCCTGCTAGTCAGAAGGTGCTATGAAGAGAAAACTTCAGGACCGAGGACTCTCTGCTCACAGTCTAGGTGGCTACAACCAGGAGCCCCTGGTGGCGTCCTTACATAACAATCTATATCCAGGGAAGACAGTATTGAGTACCGGTCAGTGTGTGCCCACTGCCCAGAGGGCTGCTGGGACAGGGATGCTCCAGATGGTCACAGATGGGAGGAGTGTGCTAGTGATTAGCTATTGATGTCTGCCTTAGGCACAGGAGTGGGAAATGGCAGCACATGTGCCATCTACCTGCCATCCCTAGAATTTTAGGCTATTCTCAGAGTTTTGAGAGAGCAAAACTACAGCAACAACTTGGGCAAATACGGTACCCCCTGGAGTTGCCAAGGCTGTTCTCCTGCACTAGTCTTGGAGATTTCGGGAGTGGAGACCAGGAGGCTGGTACAATGTGTGACATGAAATAGCTGTGGAGGAATGGTAAGCTTTCCCTACCCACCTCCCCCGTGCAGTGGCCCCCATGAGTCAGAGTTGGGTCTGTGTGTGAGGGGCAGAGACCACACCCTGCAACTGGGGCGACAGCAGAGCACAGGCCCAGAGTGCAGGAGGGTGGGGGCGGGACTGGACCATAGGACGTGTTTAGGGATCAGTAGGGTCTTAGCTGGGACGTTTCTCAAAGAGCCTTACAGTTCAGAGTGAGGCTGAAGCTTAGTGACTTGGCACCTGGGAGCCATGGGCAGTTTTGGAGCAGGGCAGAGCTGGGCTTGGGGGAGCTTTCTGTGTGTATCTTTGGGTTGGCTGAAGGGCTCAAGAGTGAGATGGGGAAGTTAGGATGGGGTATTAAAAGAATCCAGAGGCTGAGCCAGGGCAGGCTGGGAAGGAGAGGAGCAGAATCAACCTCTGAAGCATCATCACTCTCCCAACCTCCACTGCCCACACTTCACTGCCATTTCTCAGGGTTGGAAAGGAGCCTGGCTGGCTCCTGGGGATCAGCCTGCTGTGGGATCGGTGTGGCTGAGCACCTGGTTCCACATCCTAGGGATTGCCAAGAATCTGGGGCTCACATTAAACCCCCCTTCTTGGCTCAGAAGCCTGACTCTGGCAGAACATGCTGGAGGCTCCCAGGGATCACAGTTGGCCCCAGTTCTCTGTTAGTGAGATGGGAGCCCCAGCCCCACCCCAGCCTCAGGTGGGCTTGCTTTCCTTGTCCAAAGTCTCTGGAATCAGAGGCCTTAAAAGCTGAGTGGAGAAGCTCAATCTGTTTCAACCTCTCTCCAAGGGTAAAAATCACCTCCAGCGTTCAGACAAGCAATGGGCGGCCAGACAAGCAATCACTCTTTGCTTAAATGCCTCCAGTGACAGTCTGCTCACTATTCCCCAGGCACTCATGCCCTGGAGGCTGGAATGCTTGTCTTCAACAGTGTGTTTGTTCCTCTGCCCCGTATCAGCCCTGCAGGGATTCAGAGGCAGTCTGTCTGCCCCATGAGCCTTTTAGGTTAAACACCCCTGATGGCCCTTGTTCAGAGATAGCTTCTGGGTCTGCAGCAGCCAGGCCACTGGGCTCTCACCCCTCAATGTGACCAAGGCCTCATGAACTCTGCTGGGCCCATAGATCTGCAGGGATCAAGCCTTGGGCTGCACTGGGTCCTGCCCCCCACCTCTGAGCCTCTGCCTAGAACCTGCACGAGGGGCTTGAGAAGACCTGACTCCTCTGCCCGACTTCCTGCTCTGAGTCCACACACCTTCTCCAGGCCATCTTCCTTCAGGCTGATGATGTCCAGATCAAAGTCTGTCCGCAAGCCACTGGTTTTGTTGAAAACAATCCGTCCAGTTAATCCTTCCCATTGAGCCTGTGGAGGGGAGAGGGCAGAGCGGCAATTCCTCGGGCTCATAAATCATCATTCGGTACAACTGTACAATGCTTCATTTTAATTACTCCTTGCACTGATACTGTTCCCCCAAGACCATGATTAATTAATAATCACCTCCATCATTGCTCGGGCTGTGGTGCGAGCCAGCAATTTCCATAAATTCTATTATGCTCTTTAGCCAGCTTTGCAGTTGCACCTTCTCGTGTACAACATCGATCTTAGATGCGCTCAAATGAGCCCCCGCCTCGAAGCCATGGGAAGGGGGAGCCCGTGTCAAATCCCTGGAGATTTGGGCGGGGAGGCAGGCAGGCAGCACTGGGGCAGGGGAGACCCGCCAAGAGGCAGACGGCCAAAGGGACCAGCTGACTCCAGATTCAAAATCAGAAACCTGAAGCAGTCCCTGGTGGGACAGGGGAGAACGAGAAGTTTGCCTCCATCCCCTGCCCTAACTCCATGCGTGTCATGGTTCAGAACTCTGGGGTCAGAGTGCTGCGTTCAACCACAATGGCTGTGGAACTTGGATATTCCAATCCACCTCTCTGCCTCAGTTTCCTTGGCTGTAAAATGGAATTAATAGTAGTTACTCATTATACCAAAATGCTGTCAGGGTAAAATAAGTCATGTAAAATACTGAGTACAGTGTCTTGCACAACGTGAACCCTGGATCAATGGTCACTTGTATTTTTTTATTGTCATTAGGATGATTAACAGAGAGAGACAGGTGGAGGTTTGGGCAGACCAAACTAAGCTCTGTCTTCTAGATCATGATGGGCTACTGTGGCTGTACAGAGACCATTTGGCCAACAGACTGAGCTTCTTTCCTATCCGCCTCTTTACGGAGAAGGTTTCTCACTTGATTCCAGACAATATCTTTCCCGGGGACCCAGAGCATTAACTCTACAAGGCACATTCATGCCAGTGGACCCCCCAGCAGCCCTGGGGTTGAGCCAGGTGAGGATCCTGATTCCAAGTTTGTAGGCCCTGGGGGAAGGGGGCTGGAAGCCACAGAAGGTCACACGGTGCAGGGTGCAGGAGAGATGGAGCCAGGCCAGAACTCCTTCCCAGGCCCTGCTCCTACGCCCAGCCTGGGTTCCCTCTTCTCGCTCCTCCCCAGACTTAGGAAGGCAGCTGCCATACTGCGGAACACACAAGCTTTCTGAGTCTGGGAGAATAATAAACACCCCACATCCCAGAGGCCTGGGGACCAAAGGTGGGCTGGGGGAAGCAGAGACAACCTGGGGGCAACACAGCCTGGTGGGCCAGAGGGCAGTGAGAGGTGGGGAAGGGGGCTCCAGGGAAGACAGAGACCAGGAAAGAGCTGAATATTGAACACTTGCCTGTGTCCGGGCTTGGCCACACTAGGTTCCTACTCACACTTGGGTCAGGTTGTCTGAAGACTAAAAAAAGCTCCCAGCCTCTCCCAGGCCAAGTGTGCCCAGCAGCCATGCACACACAAGCCCTCTGACCACAGACCCCAACTAAAACCCTGGGGGTCTCTAAGCACTTGGGCCACTCCAAGGCCCTGTAATATCCAATGGGTATCCTAACTCAGGAAGTAGGCAGTGCCTTGGAGAGGTCAGGTTGGCTGTGAAAAACACAAGGGGCTAGAATGTGGACTTTGCTCAGTGATCTCATCTCTGAGTTGCCAGAAGGGACAAGTTACCCACTTCTCAGTGTATCAAGTGCTTGACACAATGTCTGCATGTGTAATCATGATGAAGTGGCAGAGGTTATTTCTCCTTTGTTGCTGCCCTAGGATTAGGGCTGGCACTTGGCTGGGGAGAGGGGGACGGTCACTTGGGCCAAGGCCAGCCCTGTAGGAAGCTAATCACTGAGGGCCAGTACTGACTCCTGCAGGACCCACCACGTTCTCATTGTAATCCTGCCAGCTGGGTCTCACCATTGCCCCATTTCACAGATGTGGATACTAAGGCTCAGAAAGGGACTGAGCTGTGCAAGTCCCAAGTATTGGCAGGCACAGCAGATTCTCTTGCTGAGGCAGCAGAGCTGAGTGGGTCACAGTGCCCAACTGAAGTGGGGAGAGCTTACATGGAACTTGGGGCACTGGGAACCAAGGGACTGGGGACACAGATTAAAAGATGCATTGGAGAAGGTAAAAGTCACAGTTTATGACTTGGCAGGGAGGCTCTGCTTCCCTCGGGCTGGCTCTCCAGTCCCTCTGCCTTCTCTCCTCTGCAGGTCCCACACCCTCGGGCTACCTCCTGGCCCCCAGGGGAAATCACAGCAGGCGCCCTAGAGGCTGGCTGGGAGGGAGCCTTTCTCCCTGTCAGCTACAGAGGAATTAAATGCCAGCAGGTGCGGCCTGTCTGGGGGCGGTGGGCAGGGGCAGGGCAGGGAGCCGCTGGCAGCTCCTCCCCTTGACATTTCCCAGCCCGCACGCCCCCTCCAGCCGCAGCTCAGGACTCGCTAAATGAAAGATGCTTCACACGCTCTGAACTCCGGCCTGGTATTTTCCAGCTCCTCTCGGAAATGCCAAGTCTTTAAAATGATTTACTGTCACACAGTCAGATGGGGAGACGGGCAACTTGGAAATGGTCCGAGGGAAGACTGTGTGCTGGGTTCTGGTTGTGGCCCTGTGTGGGACCCTGGGCAAGCCACAGCACTAATGAGATGACATGATTTTCAAAAGGGCTCTGTATGGAGTGTGATCGTGAGGGTCGTTCATTAGGCCTGGGGTCCAGGTACCCAACCGTGGCCAGCCAGTCCCGGGAGGAAGAATGGAGCTCCCCTTCCTAGGGTGGGCAGTGGTGCGTCTGCCCCCCTCAGCGATTCATGGCTGAGCCTCACTCATTGCAAGGGGTGAGGGGTGAACAGGGTAGGTCTGAAGCACTGTGGTCTGGAGACCTGCTAGTTGGAGCCAGAGGGATAACGGAGGCCATGACAGCAATAGCAGGAACAGGGGCCAAGCTATTCAGCACCTGCTGTGCCAGGTCCTGTCCCACATGTTCCGCACACCCAGCTCTCCCTCAGGCCTTCCACAACCCTGCGAGATGTCTGCTATGGTCTCCATTGCAGAGGGGGACACAGAGGCACAGAGAGGTTCTGTAGTTTGGCCAAGGTCACACAGCTAGAGAGTGGTTAAGCTTCCAAGCCACCTCTGTCTGGCTCCTGAGGCTCCCAAATCTCCCTGCAGAGCCAGAAAAGGGGCAGGGCTTGTGGACTGAGTCACTGAGACTCCCAGCTGTGGGCCTGCCAAGGACGGAGGAGTGGGGATCTAGAAGTGCAGTCTCTCAGTTCCCCAAGAGCAAGTAATGGACTTTGAACACTGGACTTCCTCTGCAGTTTTGATGAGTAGCACGAGTAGGGACTGTTGTGATCCTCTCACGCTAAAGCAGCTGGCAATATTGGAGTCCCTCCCAGGGTGAGGGGACTAGAGCCAAAGCCTGCATTCTCCCTCGTAAGGACTGTGAGGTGGGGTCTGCCCGGTGAGGGACTGGCATGCAGAGATGTCCAGGAGCTTTCTAGAGCAGGGAAGAGCCAGAGACAAGATCCGAAGGCACTCATCATATGTCATATCCATATTCCTTTTAATATTGCTCTGATGTGTGGGAGGAGTTGTGCTAGCCTCATCCAAAAGCAGCCACAGAGGACTTGGGGCCTCAGGGAAGCTGCCGTCCCTGTGAGAGATGGCGGGTCCCCAGATGCCTTCCCTTGCAATGGAATTACATTCCTAAAGCGGTAGCTGGATGGATGCCTGCCTCCCTCCCCAGGCTGGGGGCTCCGTGGGTGCAGGGCTCATCTGCTGTAGCCACATTGGGCGCCCCGTGGACAGCTCGGTGGCTGACCCACAGCATCCCACAGCAAATAGCTGCTGAGCCAGCAAACCCTCAGGGCAGCCCACCTCCTTTACTGTCCCCTGTGCCTGTTACAGAGGGTCATCTCTCTGGAGCCCTCTTACAGAGCTTCTCCTTGTTGCCCCTGGTGTTATCTGGACATGCTCACTGGCCAGGACAACCCTGCCTAGACCTAGTCCTCTCCAGCCTTCCTTGTCTACTCTGCTGGGATTTGACTCTGGGTTGGGAGCTCTGCATGGACTATTCCACTCTGCCTTCCTGATAACCCTGAGAGGTGGGTGCAGTCACTATCCCAAACTAAGGATCAGAGGGCTCATCCCATAGCTGGTCGTGACAGAGCCAGGATGTAAGTCCAGGCCTTAGCTTCCCCCTGTAAAATGGACAACAAACACGGCCACCATCTACAGATCACGGGGACAATGGCAGGTGGAGAATCCTTCGAAATGAAAGGTGCTTCTGTGGTCATCTTCTCAGTGGCAGGGAAGGTGTCATGCTCTCCAGGTCCTCTGAATTGGCTCTGTGGGTGGGGCATCTCAGCCACCAGGAGGCAGGGCCGCCGCTGGGAGCCATGGGAAGCTGGCTGACAGGCTCACTACCTGAAGATGAGCTTGCGGGGTGGAGTGCTGTCAACCGAGCCTCCTCGTCGCACTAAGCACCTTCTATGTGGTGTCTCTGTTAGTGGTCACAGCGTCTGCAGGAGGTGGGCATGCCTCACACCTCACAGACAGGTGGCCCAGGCTGGGGAAGTTTCCCTAGCTTGCTTCAGGTCACACAGTGTGCAAAGACCCTGATCTGTTGTGCTTTGAAGACTGCACCGTGGCTGCTGGCAATGCAGGACCACTTACCCACCCTGTACCACAGTCCGAGGACTCAGCCTCTCAATCACCCGCGAGACTGGTCCCATGGAGCCCACTTTCAACGGAGGAAACTGAGGCACAGAGATGGGAGGCAACCTGTCCTCGTTCATAGGGACTTGACCTCAGCTCTGGCTGTGAACCTGGGCCCTGCAAGGCTCTGCTGCTCTGCAGCGCTGGAGGGGGCATGGGAACTCACCTCCTTGATGAAGTTCATGAAACGGCCACCAAAGCGCCAGGCCTTGTGCCGATGGCATTGCAGGGAGTTCACTGTCATCTGGGGCGCCCGCTGGTAGCACACGGATACGATGTGGACGGCGTCGTAGAGTAAGGCTGCATCAGTCTGGAGGGAGAGCCCAACGTCTGTCTGAAGTGGCCCTTTAGCCCCTCAAGTCCTGTGCCCACCTTGCCCTGACTCTGCTCCTCCCACTGCAAGCTCATGGTGTCCTGGAAAAGGCCCAGAGGTGACTCTGCCCCTGCCCCTGGAGAGAGGCCAGGCATGGGTGACTCTGATGGTCCACAGACACCCCAGGTGACACCCTCTGCGGCTCTGGCCATCTCCTGACAGATTCCCACTCCAACCCATCACCTGGCCCTGTCCACTCCTCTCTGCTGCCTCCCCAGCCTCACACTGGCTGGCCAAAGCCTAAAGTCCCCCTGCCCAGGATCCCCGTGATTTCCAACCTGGGGTCTGGCTCCCACATGGTGGGACTTAAGAGGAGCAGTGGTGGGAGGGACAAAGAAACAGGAAGGAAGGAGGGAAAGAAGGAATGGGGGAGCTCTTGGGGTCTTGCCCGCCTGGCTGCCCTCTGTACCATCATCACTCCATCCAACAGGCCAGACTCTGCCCGGGGAGCCGCCTGCAGCCGCTCCATGGACCACTTCTCCACGATGGCCGAGACGTGCGGGTTGTCCACGTTGAGGATGCGGAACCCCGTCAGGTTCACCCCTGAGTAGCGGTAGGGCTCCAGGTCTAGCGCGTACAGATCCTGGGAGAGAGGTTTGTGTAAACCGAGGTGTGGCCACTGCCTGATGCTCCTGTCCTACCTCCTGACCCCCTCCCTGATCAGGGCTGGCCCAGGGCTCCCTGCAGAGGTGACAGGAGCACTGGACTCAGAGTGGACTTGGAATTCGGGTCTGCTGGGGTACTGACTTCATGGGTCAACTGGGGGCCTTGGCCTATTTCTTCTTCTACAAAATGGGGATCACTCCTCTTTATAGGACCCAGTGAAACAGTTCCCATGAAATGTTCATCAAAGAAGTTTAATAAGCTTGTTTCCTTTCATGGGGCTGGAGGGATTGGGAGGACCACTCACTTGGGAAAGACAAAAGGTGCTGGGGACCTCTCCAGGTTACTCAGAAAGAGGCTGAAGGGAATATTTTCTCCTTTAAAAGAGGAGATTAAAAGGAGGAGTCAAGCTAGGGGCGGGGTGGCGCATGCCTGTAATCCCAGTGACTTGGGAGGCTGAGGCAGAAGGACCACAAGTTCAAAGCCAATCTCAGCAATTTAACAAGACCTTGTCTCCAAATAAAAAATAAAAAGGGCTGGGGCTGGGGATGTGGCTCAGTGGTTAAGTGCCCCTAGGTTCAATCCCTGGGACGAAGAAGAAGAAGAGGAAGAGGAAGAGAAAGAGGAAGAGGAAGGGGAAGGGGAAGGGGAAGGAGGAGG